>OMLF01017421.1:0-18135 GCA_900302615.1 Holocentrus rufus | reverse complement strand
AAAAACTTAAAAAAAAAAAAAAAAAAGCAACAGCAAACCAAAGCTCAACTGGCCACTAACGCTGAGCACAAACTACACAACTATCAAAACCCTAAAATTTTCTGCACTGCTCACATTAAACGACCTTCTTTCCTGTAGTTCCTTCTATTGCCAGTGTAGTTGATGTGACACAGATGTGGGGTGCGGTCACTATAATAATAAACACTTATTGTGCGTGCACTTGTTTGTGCCGTAAGAGAAGAAAAAAAAGAAAAGAGAAGGAGGCCGAGGAGAAGGGGCCCAGACTGAATTTATAGGAGAGTGGCTGGCGAGACACGGAGCGAGCTGGAGGTAAACTGTAAAGTAACAATGATGATGTAATGTTTTCTAGTTACCACCTCTTCTCATGGTTTCCTCGCAAGCCCTCACTGCCTCTTGCTGTTAACTGCTCTCTAAACACAAAATCAAAGATGTGTGAAAATCTCTGGAGACTGGGTGTGACTGTGCATTGTGCACCTGACTTAAGATGCCCTTCATATTTCAGTCAGCTCTTTTATATCCCCCGACATTTCTTTAGAGCTTCCTGGAAAGCAACAGCCATGTGTGTTTTTAATTTACAGATCACCTCACCCTCCTCTCTGCCTCTCTATCTCCTCTGTGGGTCCCACCCAGCCTATCTCTCTGCCACATGTCCTGCTCAGGCTGCCATCGGACAGCTGTAAGGGTCTGACGCAGCCTCCTCCCTGGTAGAAGGACATACTGTAAGTTGTTTGCATTCAGAAGATAATCACATCAAATGTCAGGCATGCCGTACGGACGTGTATTGAGTAGTCTGTCTGAGAGCCTTTAATGGCAGGAAGCTAACACAGCAGCTTACAGGCAGTGGAAACTTGCTTGAAATTGAAACACAGCTGAATACGAGAAATTTGTGCATACTCACTATGTTTTAATTATAGTTTTGTTCCAAAGTGGCTAAGAGAAAATGAAGATCTAGAGGCTGTCTGACTGGTCATAAAGGTGCAGATATCCTCTGACGCACCCTCTGAAGTCTGTTTTTTAAAGAGCTGACCACAGGATGCTAGGCCAGAGATGTAAACAGGCGAATGACCATAAAAGGAAATGGAAATTAAAAAGAAATGGAAATGCTTTTTTTTTTTGTGGCAACTACAAAAAAGGTAACTTCAATAACTGCAAAAGCAGTAGGAAAACAAAAGCAACAGTAGGAATAGCAGGAAAGGCACAGTCACTGCATTTTACATTTGTGTTTAACTATGTTTTTTTAAACTGTAGTTACTGCAATCTGCCTTGGGCTACAATGACAACAGATGGCACAAACTTAAATTGTTAGTATTTGGGTAAAGTTCTTGCAGATTAAGTTACATTCATATTGACAAGGGGCTGAGGAGAACCTTAACCAGCTCTGGGTTTGTAGTGTGGTATAGGCTAGTGTTAAAGAAATTATTTTAAATATTTGAAGTTTATTTCTATTTTCTTTCTTTTGTTATTATTTCATCAATTTTTAAAGAAAGCCAAAACATAAAAACATCCTGCATGAAGATTTACATGCTGTGGAAGCGTGCTTTGAAGTTAATTAGCAAAAGTTTTGTTTATCATTATACATTCGGAGGAAGTCATGTGCCATCCATATGTTGATGTCTGAGATACAGATGAGGAGTAAATGGTGTTGAAGCTGTCCAGTGAACCAGAAATATATAACTGGGTGTCGTCCACATAGCAATGGAGACTAATATGCTTGTGGACAACGGCCCAGGAGGCATGTACAGACCCTAACACCATCTCTCTGGGCCCTGATATGTGGATAGATGTCTTGTGATCTGTAATACTAGAAATTCACATTCACATTCAAAAAACATGTAAAATTTGCTCTGTTATGCTCATTATTGTTTTATTTATACACACTATACCGTGCACTCTGAATAGAAATCCAATCAGGACATGATTTAGAGGATGGTTTTACAATCACTCAGGCTTTCCTTTCAAAGCTTTCATGCTCTCCATTCTGCTGACTGTGCTGAGTTTCACGGTCAGTTAAGTGTCTGTTTCATGCTCAGGTCAGACCGCACCATGCATCCTGCACTGGAACAGATGCACCTTCAAATATGATGTAAGCAAACACCTTAGACTGCAACGACAATGTGTGTATCCTGTGTTTTATAATCCAACAAAGAACTAAAGAATGCTGAAGTACTCTGTGTTTACAACAGACTACATGCTGGTGTAGTGGCAATACTATTTGTAGTATAAGTTGTAGTAATAGTAGAAGTACTATAAATATTGGTAATAGAAGTAGTAATAATTGTGTGGCACTTTATTTAGCAAAGTGAATAATCGTAAAACAAAGGGAGTAAAACAAACTCATTACCAAACTGGCCGGTGCAGACAGAGTTTTCCTGTGTTGCTGCTTTCTAACTTTACTATGCATTACATAATAAATGTGCATGCCACATGGTTGGCAAGGCAGTCCCATATACTCACTGCTCTAGCTCCGGTGTTTTTCATAGTGTCGTTTTTTCCCTCAGACCTTAACAACCACAAACTCATGCGCACACACACACAAATGAACATATAAACACACACACGCGGCCATACGCACACATCCAAATGCTCAGGTGCATGTGAACACATCACACAAAATTTCAAGTTTGTCTACTTGATTCCCAGAGCTTCCAACACTGAACACCACAGAATTGAAGAATTTCCATGTGCTAATCCTCTGGCTTATGGCTGTTACTATAAATCAATATTTAGGAACATGAACAACTCTTTCCTAAGGGTGGTAGAAACTACAGAACAAAGATTTATCTGTGATGTCACCAGGATGCACAAACTGGAGCAGTTACAGTAACCGTGAATGGGAGACTGACTTCTTGGGCTCATCTGTCTGTAGCTGTGTGTTTTAGTTTCCCTATTTGCCCAAAATGAATTTCTGGTGCTGCAAATCGTCACCATAAAGAAACCCTCTCAGTGCACAGGAAGTTATTAATCTCAACTTGAGAGCAAATAAGAAATCTTTCTCCTTAACAGCCTTCTAGAGAAAGCTGGACACAGCAACACTGGTGCAGAGAAAGTCGTTTTTCACCACCTTCGACCCTAAGAAGAAGAATCACAGGCGCAACAAGCGCATAGTTTGCTGAAATCATGAGACATGATGTCTGGGAAATGAGGTCCCTCAAACTAAAAAAAAAAAACAACAAAAAAAATTGTTATCTCCTGGTGCTACTTGGGGCCTACCAAGTGTGAAGCTGCCTGGTGAAGCTTTAAGTTTTGACACTAAAAATAGCTTCTTCTTATAGCAACAGAAACTGATCTCTATCAGAAAATGTGCATTCTTAAAGCCCTCTCTTTTAAAAAAAACTTTCCAAAGTCTTTTATCTCCATTTTGGCAACAGGGAAAAGAAATAAATGCTTACTAATCCAAACTGAAGTGAACTATTATATAGAAAAGCATAGCAAGTCTGAGCAGTGTGGCTTACTAATGCAGACTCTTGCTGTGGTTAAAATAGGCGTTTCTCTTCCTATATACTACATGACATAAAATGCTTGAGAATGATGTTAAAAGTCTGAGGGCAGGGCAAGTTCTGCAGGAAGGCGGCCACAGACCTGCAAACAAGGCCTGCAGAAAACAAATGTGGAAGGACTAACATCGGCCTGGGAATCCATATGAGCATGCCTTCCTTTTAGCTTTAGTCTAAATGGGTAAAAAGTCAGGGGAAAGAGGTTCAGGCCTCTAAAAGAGGAAGCACAAAGTGTTGGCTGAGGGCAGGATGGGAGGACTGCAGCTGATGGTAAGAAAATCCCATAGAAATTGCACATTTTCAAATGAAATACAGAGCCATAAGCAACACCAACAATGAAGAATGGGATTTACTCCACGCATTTATCACAACTAACGAGTTCCGACCCATGACAGATGTTCTGTCAGCTCTGTTTCCTGTCTCTCACACTGTGGTTACTTGCACTGAAAGCTTTGTTACAGAGTCCTTACCACAGAACTACTTCATTTTAAAGCGACTTCCAAACCACACCAGCCTGCAGCTCACTGATTTTCTGCACACTGACCCAAACCAGTCCTGATATGTGCTCTGAAATACCAGAGGAAGAAAAAAATCTTGAATCTTTATATCAGGGACACAAAATGAATATTCACATCAAGGACTTTTTGTTTGTGTTAATACCAAAATACAAATAGAAGGCTGACAAAATAAAATATCACAATATTTTTGACCCAGTGCTTCAATATCGATATTGTGGCGACATTGTAAGGAATGACTAGGGGTGCTTTCACAAAATACTTACGCAATTAGATTTTTGATGAACAGTCATGACTAATATGGATATAATGATGATATGATGACCAAGCAGGTATACAGGCAACAGCAGTCTATTAAGTCCAGAAAACTGCATAACTGTGATGCAGCCTTTAAAAACTTTAGTTTAGACAGATTGGTTTAGAAACTCTCGTACTGGAATAGCATAAGAATATTAGGTTGTAATATACAATTGAAGTAAATGAAAATATTATAAGGTCGCTACTCACTATTGACTACTAAGGACACGCTATGGTAGACAATATTCTTGTTTTTGTTTTGTTTTGTTTTGTTTTTTACTGGAGCACGTACACCTCGCCACGCAATGTTTGCACTGCAGCTCCACATGGCTCCACATATCAGCCGTGTAAAAAACAAAACATCTGCTCTAGTGGTCCAAATGATACAGAAAACACGGTCAAAGTTTTTGTTACCTCCATCCTAATGTCTCCAAGCTCCTCTCCTCCTGCTGTTGTTTTTTAGTGCCTCTTGAAGCAAAGTCCCTCCTTCAGTGATGGGACTCGCAGTGCAGCGGGAGAACTGCTAATAAAAGGACGGGTGGTCTGTGTTTATATCTGGAGCCATGTCAGCCTCCTGGAGGAGTGGACAACTTTTCGCTCGCTGATTCGCGCGCCGCTCCTCCCCTCTGTCAAGTCAAAAAACGAAGAATAAAAAGAACATCCGGCAACGAATTATTGGAGCGTTTCAAAATGAAAGCCCGAATTGACGGCTATGCAGTTTGGCTTTATCAAAGGCCACCAAAGTTGTAAACATGATAGCAGCAAATAGGTCCCAGGTGATTATTTTTTTCAATTTATTTACTCTCAAGATTCTTCTACATTAGGAAAACAATCATGCATATTTTAATCTTTTTATTACGTATGTTATGGCTAGAATTTCAGTGCATTCATAATGTGATAATTCCACCACTATTGAGATATATTTTGCTATGAGCACATCCAAATGTTTTTTTAAGTTTTAAACTGTGCGCTTTTATTGTGAAAACAACATCGTTTTTATATCCGGTACTCCGGTTATTATCTCTGGCTAACTTGACTTGAGCGGTGTGCACAGAGGAGTGACATCTGCAGTGCTATAATTTCACCAATGTTACACACCACACTGGGGTTGTGCAGGCTACATGGAGCATATGGGACAAACATATACAAACCTATAGTTTTGTTATTTGTAGCTCTTGCTCACCCTAAACTAATCCCTATAATATTCCCTCCAGTGGCAATGAATTGGCAGCAACCTTATCATACTCTCTGGTATATTTTTTTATATTCTGTGGTGTACTTAGGCCTAAAATAGGCCCATAATTCCTAGAAAGACTTTAGCTTTGCTTTGATATTTGTCTCTAATTTATTAGAGGATTATTGCAGCTCTTTTAGAGCAGAGACAAAAACAGTGAGTGAAACATTAGACTAATCTTAAATCTCTGCATGTCCAGCATTGCAAGCAGTTAGAAAATAGTCAGAAGAAAAAGCATAGATGTTCAATATTCTGTGACCCAAAATATTGCATCTAACAGAGAAGAGCAAGGGAAGTGCTGAGGAAAGAAAAGATTTTGTGTTTTACTTTTTCATGCAATCCAGAAGGACAAGAATCTACTTACTTACTTCTCTGGGTCCTTGTTAAATGGCACCTAATGTACGGCCTTTAAGTTACTTTTCCTGTTTTGGCTATCTTCAGGCACAGTTGCATTGCAAGTTTTACCATTTAACATTTCACTACAGTTCATTTAGATTTTTTTCAGGCATTTTGCCAACGAGTGCAACATTAATTATGTTTCCTGATAATTCCTGAAGTCCAAGACACCCACAGGTAATGAGCATGGGAATATCACACAGCCTGCTTTTCACTTACTTAGTTTCATTTCCAACTTAGAGTGAAAGACAGAAATGACTCTGCTGCCCTGGCTGGAGGGAGGAGAGTCACTCAAGTGGTTTGCGGTGCGGAAATGTGGAGTAGCAGACTAATGGATTGGCTTGTAACTCACCGACAGCACACCACAGGGGAAGGTTTTTTCCTATTTGCATAATGACCACACAACATTCCTTGCATTATCTCCAGGCCACAGGTCATGGTGGAGAAAAATGACCCCACCAAAGGGTCTCTCAGAAAAACAGTTCAGTGTCCTCTGAGCATCATCGACACTTAGAAATGTAGAAAATGCTGTTTATGAATTGTATTTTCACTTGCTGACAAAACTAGTTTGTATTTAGCAGTTAAATCGTAAAAAACCCACTTGTGATCCAGTTTCACAAGCATGAATTTAACCTTGTTTTTCACCAATTTTTAAGGAAATCAGTTTATGTTGAGTTAGGGGTTTAACTTCGTTTCCAACTTGCTTTCAATCAGCAATTTCCATGGTTTTGAACAGAACAGTGGGGATTTCGCAGATTGTAAAACCTCTAGACTTTGCAGAGTTGCTGGCAGATCCGTACACTTGGAGGCGGCCTTCGTTTCAGAACAGCTTCCTGTCGCCAAATGCATAGAGCAGCAGACACAGGGAGCCACGGCCTCAACCCTGCAGACAGGAAGTAAACAAGTGTCGCTGATAATCGGTGGAAATGTATTGAAAGGAGGTGCTGATAAAGATTTTTTAGACGTAGAGGTAAAACCCACAATTCTTTTAGTAAAAGAGTAATGTTTAGACCTGAAAAGATAAGTTTTGATCACTTTGAATCCCAGGGGAAATGATAATGTGATAAAGCTGTATTTGTCCTTATGTACATGCTACACTCACCATGCATGAATTCCTCATTAGCAGTAAACCAGTTGTTGTGTCTCTGTCTCTCCTGACAGCAATATACTTTGGCTCCCCCCTCTGGTGGAAATAATCATTAGATTGAAATGATGCAGCTGTTTGAGAAAACATTCATCTCCCGGTGTGGATTAACTGTGAAATTGCAGTAAAAAGTTTCATTTGGAGCGTAATGAAGGAGAAAAAACACATTGTAAACAGCATGGAATTACATGGCAGTGTGTGTGTGTAAATCGATGAAGCCTTTGCCATTTCAGGATATTTCATAAGCTCCTCTCTTGCCTGTGGTTTAGTCACAAATTAATTCTTGTGGCTTTTGTTTGGGATGGCTGTCATAATTTAACTAATACAGAAACACAACAATGATAACAACAGTTTACAAATGTCAGATGAGGCAAACAGGGCTATCCAAATAGTTTGCTTCTTTTTTTCCCCCTTGCAAATCAGTGTTAATATGATTTGTGGAGGAACTCTAAACATACCATATTTCATCTTAGCCACTTAAATTTTTGTAAATAAGCATGAAAGTGCCACTGTAATACCCTAAATTGTTGGATTCTATGTAGGAGTAGGCAATTAAAACCATGTTGGTTATTTGTGAAACAGTGACATAAATAGTGAGATTAGCATTTTAGTTATTATCATGATAATAAATCTCTCTGGGATTGTTTTATTGCACTTAAATATAACTTAAAATTAAAACTGATACCAGGAACATGATAAGATGATACTATATTTTGAATTCTTTTGTTTCAGTCAAATCAAATGTAGACTGCACACTATAGCATGTGGTAATTAGGAAAAAGAGGCGTGAGGAATATTTGTAAAGAGGAGTATAGATAGAAATAAAGACTAGAAAGTGAAGTTAAAACATGCAAATTGCATATTTGTAACGGTAAACAATTTGAGGTGATGTGGAAAAGGCCCGAGGGAGGTGATGACAGCGCTGGACGAGTCCTTCTCCTCATTATCAGTAAAGAAAATAAGCATCAGTGGAGCTCTGCTGCTTGTTGATCTTTTCCTCAGGTGATGGCAGAGCGGTCTGAGGGATCTAACATTTTACAGACTGCTCTCTGCTCTCAGCTGCTCCGACAGAGATGGATGGTTTGATGAAAAAGTGTCATGAGGGTGAGTCAGCCCAGAGCGACTTTGTCTCTCTGTATTTGCTCAAACCAAGGTCCCCTGAATCACGGATGGATCACGACAGACTCTAAAAAGCAGGCAGACGTAGCGTAGATGTATCCTGGTTTGTCTTGGGCTAAAAACATGTTCAGGTAAAAAAAAAAAAAATCTATAACTTAAACATGACCTTTATTGCCAGACTGCGCGAAACGGATGCTTTATAATCCCAAGTGCAACATCAAAGAAGAATCCAGGAAGGGGTGTCAAGATTATGACAGTGAACGAACTAATAGCAATAAAGTCCGCCTCGGCTGACAACCTCGATATCTTTTGTTCTCTTTGAAATGCACTTAGAGCAGCCATTACTTTGAATATGGTGATGCAGGGACATTACCTGCCAGGGTAAATCTAACTCAGGGCCCAGGTAATATAATAGCAATGTCAGATTACATCTGATGGCCGGCACGTACGCAGCCCCCAAAACCTCAGGGCTCAGGTGGCCTTCATATTACATGCACACACACAGCCGACAATTATCCCATTTTCATATTTTATCTGCTCTTATCAAGTTTGTGTTACATTTACAGGAAGGACGGTGCAACAAACATCCATCCATGAGAGTTGGCGTGCGCACGTGCACGCGCGCGCGCGAAAATACTACCCAAATGTAAATCTGCACAACAAATGACCTGCAGCTAATAGGTTTACTAGGTATATTTTTCTTGATTTATGAGAACAACTAGCAAACAACATGATAACCATTGTTCACCATACATTATGTTTCAAACAAATGCGATGTTACAAAGGAACGTAGCTGCTATTACAATTAAGCATGACGAATGAACAGTCCTTTCAAACGCGGCACACATCATCTTTCATTAACAGAGAGGGATCTCTGCTCAGTCTTTGTGGATTAATGATAATTGTGGAAGGGGCCTGAAACGGTGTTGCCTATGTGTCAGAAAAGCAAGAAAAATGTTTCAGTGCACAGTGTAGCCTGTGTGTAATTGCTTTTGGGTGAACACAGAGGAAGAAAATGTAAATGCTTATGAATATAAAACCTCTTTTCCTGAAACCACTGGAAGGTAAGTCCATATTTTTGCTCTAAAGGCATTAAAGAATTAAAGGGGCAGTATGCAAAATTGAATATGGTCGATTATAGTGAGGACTGTTTTGACAAAAAAAAACATTTAATAAGAGCAAAAATTGATGGTTTTCATGGTTTTTATCGTGCTTATTCCACTTTTTTTAGTCAGCTGAGTTTAAATGATCCTCACTTCAATTGTCCTTCAAATTTGCGGAGTGCATCTTTAATGAGCACAAGTTGATAAAAGCTGTCAAACTGTGTCACAGGGTCACAAATAATCCACGGATGACTTCTAAACAAGCGCACATGAAAAACATCATCCAATCTTTGTAAACAAAATGCCACTGAGTAGAACAACGAAACTAACATTATATTTGCATTGCATTGCAGTGCAGCTCTTAGCCCTATAGTTTCCCCCGTCAAAGATAATATAGAAAGACGTTCTTCCTCTACACATTTGTACTGTCGGCGTCACTAAATCACGCAACTTCTCTGCTTCACTCATTAGCTGCACCTCATATCCTAATGTCATAAAGACCCCCAACCCTGCGACATCTCCCCCCCTGCGGTGAGGTCTAAACAAGTCTGTCAGCACGGAGCATGAAGCCTCCTCTCAGACCCCGGTCAGGGTTTCGTTCAGGGTGGTGATGTCGTCTATCACGGACAGCTGTCTCTGGCTGCGGTGGGTTTGTCTGGGTCTGTGGTGCAGCAGGAAGAGGCGCTTGGCGGCGGCCCTGTACTTGCGGGACATGAGGTTGTAGACGACGGGGTTGATGGAGGCGCTGAGGTAGCAGAGCACCATGGAGGCCACGTTGAAGTCCTGGCTCAGCTTGGCCGTGTCGTAGTCGTCCACCTGGGCAAACAGGTTTCTGCCGATGTGGTAGGGCAGCCAGCAGATGACAAAGGCCAGCACCACCACCACTGGAGGGGTAAAAAGTCAACAGGACGAGGAAACGAGTTTAAAGGACATTTCCAGAGTATTGCTTCAGAAAACAGAAAAGCAGAAAGCAGAAGAAAGGCACCCCGTCCTGTCCAGTTTCAGCTCTCCAGGTGTTTCCAAACCCTCATATTAATATAAAACTGTGACTGAAACTTATTTCAAAATGTAGTTTGTAACCTCATTTCATCATTCTGATTCAACTTTGCAAGCAGCCTCAGTGATTGATTACCTTTATTAACAAAATCAGAAGAAAATAGAGACCCAACAAAATTAGAGGTCCTAGAGTTATAGCAAAACTGATCTTTAAAATATTTTTAATTGAGGTGCATGCATCATTAAAGCTGTCATAATTAACATCAAAGGGGTGGAAATGTAAAAAAAAAAATAGCACAATCACCAAATTGTGCTAGAATTAACCTTTAATGGAGCATAAAGTAATCCATGACCTTTATCTATTGGTGACCAGCAGGAACTGCGGCAACATCGATATAAATTATCTCCTCCCCCACCGACAAGTAAGCTAGCTAATTAGAGCAGAGCTCCAAGAACGTCTAATGAGGAGGAATGAATGAATCACAATGCAGAATACTGCATTAAAAATACCGCTTTGTCATTTGCTTTTTTGACTTGAAAATGACACTTTTTAGTCCTCGGAGCTGAAATGTTTTGTGCTGCCAGCCGCTTGCTGCACCATCCTCTGTTGTTGGGCAGTTAAAAATGCGAGTGCATGGTTGGCTCCGTTTGTCCAGAGTGAGTTTTCAAAGCCAGAAGTCTCAGCGCCTGGTGAAATAATCATTGAGTCACTGGGACTGAACAACAAGCCTATCAAACCTTTGCAGATACTATTTATTAAGGCCCTTTTGTGCCATGGGGCAGTAGGGCTATGGCCCACATTTGGCCAATCACTATTTGTGAATTAACAGTAATTACCAATTAACGGAAAATGGAAGACTAATAGAATGAGCAGATAGAACAATAGCCTCAAGGATCAGCTGATATTTTCCTGCCTTAAGGGAATGGCGATCATAGAGTGACTCCTGAGATGTGTGACACGACCAGATTAAAAAGCTGCCCAGGACTGTGGGAGCATGTAAATTTCCATCAAGGTTGATTTATGGAGTCCTCTGATGACAATTCAATTTAGGATTCAACAAATGTGGATACAAAAGGCAGCAAGCCTGGCGACATGTGCTCTGTGCAGTGTGTACTCAGCTAATGACCAGCATTAATATCATAATGGATACATCATGATTAAATATTTGGACAATACAGATTGGCCTGGTCTCAGTCTTTTACTGCAAAACAGGGTTTCCTGCACAATACGCCAGAGCTGCAAATTAAGCCAATCAGTATGTGCTGTAAAGGGACGTCATTAGCTGCAGACAAAACAAAATAATTAGCTGGCTGATATCAAAACATGGATGGCACCAGCTTTTTTTTCAAACTCAAGCAAGATAAAAGGAATGCAATAGCCCGTGAAAGCACAAAAAGTGGGACACAATTTATATTTTGCACAGAATTAACTAGCAATACTGTGGGCTTTAAATGGAGGAGAAATTACTTTAATAAATAGCAAATGTTATGTTAGTTCCATTTGCATTAGTAAACACACACAGCTCTTAACCGACTCTAGAAACCAGATATCCCAGATTCTAATCTGTCATCTTGGATTGTTTAAGCTTTTAACAAACAAAAGACTTTTATTTTTCCTTTTAAATTGCACTGTCAGCCCTGAATCTGAATGGTTCCTTTTAGATTCTGGTTATGAGAGTCAGCAGAATTAGACGGTTATAGCAGCTATCTGAGAGAAAACATGATCACCAATATGTTTGACTGAGATTCCAGTCTAATGTGGAAGTTCAGTTTGGGTGGTTCAGATTGAAATATTCTTAATTTGACAGATTTCTGCTTTCTGTTTCCTAGAATATCCCTCACTAGAGAATATTAACTACAAACTATCTTAGAATAAGATTATAATGTACATATGAAAGCTGGCATTCATTAGTAGTGTTTCATTAGGTATATATCTTCACATTTTCTTTGTTTTTATCCATGATGGGACATTTTTTCTGCCTGAGACTGGTACGGAAAGGACACACATCTGTGTGTCAGTGAGTTTATTCCAGTCATAAATCATTCTCACTCACCCAGGATCTTGACGGTTTGCCGGTGTGACCTCTCTCGAGCCAAGGCACAGTGGCCCTGCAGGTCGTTCCTGCTTTTCCACAGCTTGCACCCGATGGAGCCGTAGAGGAAGATGAGGCAGAACATGGGGCAGAAGAAGTAGGTGGTGGACACCCAGAGCATGATGTGCAGCTGCCCCGAGCTGATGGCGTAGCTGGTGTGCTTGCACTGCCCCGTGTTGTAGTCCACGCGCGTGTCGTTGTCGTACTCCACCCCGACAAGGAAGAGTGTGGGCGCCGCCGACACCAGAGCGAACACCCACAGGGCGACGATGATGTACTGGACCCTGCGTTTGGTCACCACCACCTTGGCCCTGAGCGGGAAGCTGATGGCCAGGTAGCGCTCGATGCTCAGGGCCGTGATGTGGAGGATGGTGGCGTAGGTGCAGCCCTCGTTGATGTAGTGGTAGAGGCGGCACACCGCCTCCCCGAAGAGCCAGGGCACATACTTCCAGAGGCGGTAGAGGTCGAAGGGCAGGCAGAGGAAGATGACGAGGTCGGACACGGCCATGCTGGACAGGTACAGGTTGGTGGTGGTCTTCATGTCTTTGAAGTGCTGGATGATGAGGATGGTCATGGTGTTGCCCGTCACGCCCACGACGAAGATGAGGATGCAGATGACAGTCACAGGGATGAGGGTGGAGGTGGGGAACAGGGAGCCCTCGTAGTGGTGGTCGTCTACGGTGTGCTGGTGCATGGCTTCTGCTGCCCCGGCGTGAAGGTCCACTTGGGGTCTGGTCCAAGGCATGCTGGTCCTTGAGTTAAATCAACTGGAAGCTGTGGAGGAGAAGTCAACCGTTAACTTCAGCTCTATAAAAGCTGAAATAACATCTAAAAGTTATTTCTCTTTGGTGACTTTACCTCTGCAACTCAGCCAGATCCTTCAACTTGTCCCAGGTCCTTTGCTCGCTCTTTTTTTGGTGTGTGTGTGTCGATGGTGAGCAGCAGCAGCAGCAGTAGGCGAGTTGAATGAAGTGGCAGAGCCGGTCCCTGGTGCTGAATACACAGTCAAGCTCTGGTGAGACGAAGAAAGAGCACCTCCTCCACTCCTCAACAGCCAGGGAGCAACAGGGGGGTCGTCTGCTGTCTGCGTGTGTATGTGTGTGTGTTCGTAATCAAATCATGACGAGATGGATGACTGTAAAAGGCATAAGAAGGAGGGAATAGGACAGGAGGGAACCCCCGCTTGCCTGGTTCACGGTTTGCTGCTGAATAATTGCAGAGCGAGGCTCGTGCAAAGCTGGACCGGGCATGAATACGTGTCATTGCAAGACTCATACCATCTGCACAAAAAGAACTATTACTTTATTAATTAATGCATCAATCAACTTGAGCGTGTCTTGGAAGTGGCCACTGATAAATGTGTTCTCTGTTTGCTTAATTGTGCACCAGCAGCGCCCATCTGTCTCTCCACCAGGCTGGATCACTCCGCACTCCCACCAGCTCATCTCTTCCTGTTCATCCTCATGTCACCCGCCAAGGTTGTTATAACAAACCAGGCTTCAACGGTGCAATAAACGCCACCCGGTTTAAGAAATCATGTTGTAGCCCTCTGTCCCGGGACAGTTCAGTCAATACCTGTGAACATGTACCATTCGTGCAAATCTCTGATGCGTTCATGGTGTCGAATTGGGAAAAGCGGACGCCAAGAAGATGAGAATCTGTATTTTCCGGCTCCAACTCTGCATGTTACTTTTCCAATTTGTAATTCCAAGTTGGACGACTGTTCAGTTCATTCTTATTCCACAAGCTGGAGTTTGTTTTCAATGAGTTCTGAGTTGAAATAAACAGCACAGCCTTTGAATTTGTGGTGTCACTGTGAATGCCCCATAGACAATGAATGGGGCGCTGATTTTGTTCAAGATTTTTGTGTTACCTCTTGCACCTAAATAAGTTTTAAATTATTGTTTTGTACCTGTTTGAAATACGAGAATATTAACTTAGCATCTTATGCCTCCACAAAGTCAGCTCTCCATTCATTGTCTGTGGGAAAGCCTATGATTTTATATGCCAGTGACCTAAGAAATTCAAAGGTTTTATGTGTGATTTTAGCTCTAAATGATTGCTGCAAACATTTCCTGAACTAACAGAAATAACACTTTTTTTCAAATGGGTGGCATTACCCTTTAAGTGCATTGAAAGTAACTTGATAGGACCTTGAACTTGCATCTCCAGTGGCAAGAAAAAAGAGAAAAGGTTCATGATCTATACATTTTCCTTCTTAAAGTACACTAACCTTTCTCAGCAAAGCCCAGGTGACTTGATGGATGACCGGCAGTTTGTTGGTTCAGAGCCGTCACATCCATTAGATCTAAATGAGTCTTTTTGAGAAGACTCAGGCTGACATTAGGGTGTATTTGTGTTTACGCTGACACAAGTCGGACCTCAGAGAGGGCAGCAGGAATGTCCCTCCTGTTTGTTAGTCTGTTTACTCCTGTCAAAGCAGCATGGCAGAGAGAGCTTGTTTGCCCGTTTTTTTTTTTTTTTTGAAGGATTTCCCATCCGTCTCTCAACACAGCGGTGACACAGGGCGAGCACAAACACTTTCACCCCGATTCATCATGGCTCCCCTGCTAAAACCACTTAAACCGGCTGAGGTGTGTGTGATGTGGACAGGAACTGGCTGGGCCAGGTTTCATTCAGCAGTGAATGGCAGGTTGCACAGTATTGAGAGGTGGAGCAGCTGAGATGAACTGGCCAGTCACAGCAAAACAAAGAGCGAGAGAGAGAGAAAGAGAGAGAGAGAGAGAGAGAGTACCATTCCCTGTTGTCCCATTTTTGGTTCAACTTTTTAATTTTCCCATGCTCCAGTGTTGTTTGTTTACTTGCTGGTTGTCATATTCTTGCAAATGGTCTGGCAACACATTTTTTTTCTTGTCCTGCCAATTGAATTTGATAGAGAAAAAGGAACAGAGGGAGTAAAAGCTGCCAAGAGAGACAAAATGAGAGAGGAGATTGGGAGGGTGGAAACTGCCAAGAGTGGGAAAACCAGAAGAAGAAGAAAAAAAAAGGAGAAAGAGGCAAGAGGAGAAAAGGAGGATATTTCAATCACATTTGAAGTGTTTAGCTGACAATAAGCAGAGTGAGTGAGCAGATAGGTGCGCGCTGTCTTCTTCAAGGACCCTTTGATTTGATTTTAGGATCAATAGATGAACACATTGGCTTTTGTCAGGACTGAAGTTCCATCTTAACTACGCCACAGATTCTCTGGTTACACCACCGAGCCTCTTACTTTTTAAAAGACTGGTACTTTCACCCTGCTTTTGGAAGAAAGCCTCTTTTTAAAACTTGCGGCCAAAAAAGGAAAAGTCATGTTAACATCCTCAGCTAACAAACGGCAATTAAATTTGATTTATTTTCACTTCAGAGCCAGTATGGGTGGGAAATAAGACATGACAGGTTATCCACTTGTTTTTTTGGTCAGTGGAAACACTCATAAATCAGGGTTCCTACATTTTTTGCTTTTTAAAATTCCCTTTTTTTCCCAGACCTCATTTTTCAGTTTCCTGGACAAATTTTAAGATTTAAGTTAATAGTCGACATGATGTTTTGGGATATTACTATTTAAGATTTTTCTATTCAGCACAAAATTTAACATGTGAAATGATGCTGGTTCTTTGAACTTGGATAAAATAACTGCATCAAGACTAGTCAGTAACTTTGCAAAGAGCTTTCCATACTTTGCACCCAATTTCCAAAACTTTTCCAGACCTAAAAATGATCAAATATGTTTTTCAGGTTTTTCCCCAGACTTGTGTGGGAACCCTGACCGATACGGCTGTTAAATAACAAGATTAAACAGCACAGATTTCTCAAGCCATGTGTGTCAGGGGAAGTCATATCAGATTGCTAAAAACCCAAATAACAACAAACTTCAAACACGATTAAGAATTATAAATCTTTTATTGTGCATGGATCCTTTGTAGATATCATGGCTATACAGATACACTTTAGATACATATCTATGATTATACATTTTTCCCATAACGAACATTTTAAAGTGATATGTCTGGTATTATGTATAACAAATTTTCATTTTGGAATGTACGGTGTATGAGGTAACTGCAAACATTAAAATTACATAAAAATGGTCTCCTTTTTTGTGCATATTTTATTTGTTTTTGTAGCGTTTTGTTAATCTCCTCAGCCAGGGGTCGCGACCCCGAGGTGAAGAGGTGTTAAAATGGCACGTTGCAATCACTATCAAAAATAGGAATTTGAATTCTTTAAATGACAAAGAGAAGACATTTGCAGAATGTCTGAAAGACCAAATTATGTAATTATCCAAGACGTTTTGCAAGGTACCTGTGTTTCATTTTGCAACAGCAGTTATCTGCCCATAACCAAACACAACACTAGACCCTACAGCCAGATTACTACTGAAAACTCAGCGTTAGCAATCTGTTACAAATACTTAACACACAGAGAAAAGGCAAATTTAGATTCACAGGAAGTACATGATATAACACATTTTGTATCTGCCATTTGTTTTCCATGTTTTATGAGTACTCAGGATTTATTATTTTCTCTGGAGAGTATTAACTTATATTACTTCAATATTATAAAAAAATATACTTCACACATGTATGACCTGACAAAAGAAATCAAAATAAATCGGAATACATAGAACTATCAATTCTCTGACGATTAAGTATATTTACTAACACCAAATAAATGTTGCTAAAAATAAAAAGTAAATAAAACACATTAGTGTCTTCAAAAACTAAAAAAGAAAAGAACATCAAAACTTAAGAGAAATGAAGAAAACACTCCCGAGATTTTTTTTTTCCTCTCTCCAATTAAGGCCTCTGAAACAACTGGTTCTCACGACTATTTATTTTATTTTATTTTTTTTCTCTGCTGAGACAGATCAGCTGTTTCAGTGACACGTTATGTGGTACTACAACTTTTAAAACACCCAAAATACAAGTAGGGCTTGCACAATCTCAAAATGTGTTCTATAAAATGCATCACGAGACCAAGACGCAGTCAGTCAAGGTTCTTTCACTAAGGTGCAAAATCAATTACTGGGAAGAAAACGAAAACAGAAACAAAAAAAAAAAAAAATCAAAAACAAAAACATACAGGTAAGCATACATTTTTTGTGCTGAACAACAATATTTCGGAGTAAAGCAGCTGCATGATTGTAAAAACAAGCTACAGTATAACTATATGATAGTAAAAATAATTAGAATTCACTGTGTTAGTTTGGTTTTTGTTTGTTTTCTAACTTTATACTGAGCATTATTTTTTTTTTTCAAACTTACAGGTCCTTGTGTCTTACTGTACAAAAATATACTAACATTTCTCCAGTCATTTTTGCATCCTTAAACATTCTGAACATCAAAAAGTTGGAAAGTGCTAAATGAATGTTCTATAATGCGAACAAGAATTTCATTTCGTTTTTTCTTTTCTTTTTTCTCCTCCTCCTCCTCCTTCCCCTCTCTCTCTCCGCTCACTACGCCCCTTTAAACTCCAGCAGGGGGTCAAGTCCCTTCATCTGGCCCTGCAGCCCTCCCAGCTGTGTACATACACAACTACATACAGTATGCATCTGGACACGAACCCCACTGTGCAAACACTGGCCCACCAGGTCCCAGGATCAAATAGCACATAGGCTAATATCATACCTACATACTATTTTTTGGAACATCTATCAAAAACAGTTTCATACTGGACACATAAATGGAAATATAAATAATGACTATTTTCTATACACATTTATA
>OMLF01017418.1:3890-28690 GCA_900302615.1 Holocentrus rufus | reverse complement strand
TATGTGATTCTGTACTAGAGGTGCAATAATTTGTGCTTATGTGTTTTGGGGACTTAGGGGTTTCTCACAGCATATGCATGAATATATTTGATAAATTATGTGCAGATTTTGTCCTTGTCCTTGCATTCAGGTTCCTCAATAAAATCCTGGGTGACCTGATTACGTTGACTAGGGTAAATAGGTGTAAATAATTTTGTTATTCCTCACTGTCACACATCCTATGAAGGGTTGTTGTATGTTTTGGTCTTTTAACAGGCTATGCTGACTATAAAGAGAAAAAATTTAATTACACCAGCCTTATCCTTTAACATATTCAGGGTAGCTACTAAATATTGCATTTAAATGACTGTCTAGTTAAGAATTTTTTAAAAAAATCACTCCGCAGAATTCCACAGATTTTCCTTTTCAATCACCGCAGAAAACCCCCGCAAAAAACGCAGATTTTGTCTGGGTCTGGTCATAATAGATCTCCTCTTAAAGGTGTAGAGACTTGAGTGCCTTTTCTGTCTCGCCAAAAGGTGCTGAAATGCAAATTGTATGATGCACAAGCCCAGAAAGTCTGTTCTCTCTTGTAAATGAGTAGAAACAAACACATTTAGAACAAAGCAGATACTTCAATTTGGTGCCAAAGGTGTAAAATTTCAAGGTGTACGAGAACAGCAAGCTCATATAAATGTGTCAAAGGGACTTTTCGGAAAGACCTGAAACTTCTTTGTTACCTTGTGCAATAAAAACCTCTTCAGCTCAGTCTCTCACCTTAACAAAAACCTGCTACAGAGACATTTAAAAAATTGTTTGCATTAATTTTGTTACCGTCAATACGACTAAAATCTTGCTTTGGAGAAAGAGGGCTGATTCTTCTACCTATTCATCCATTTATCTATCCATCCGTCTCTCAATCCAATAAACTATCCATCTGAGGGACCTCGGGGAATGTCTCACAGGTGCATGCACACACACACACACACACACACACACACACACACACACACACACACAAATGCATGCACACACACAGGTGGCAGTAAACAGGTCTGTCCACCTTGCAGGATGACCTAATGTCCTGGAGGGAAATGCCTTTTCCTGCCAGGACTTCAGAGACCCGAGACACAGGAGGAAGGATGTCAGAATTCTTGTAGGTTATAATAATTAACACTTTTGATGACACTTTTCTTAGGGTGGTGCACAAAAAAACATGACAAACCCATCGTAAGTGCATTATTGCATAATCATTATAATAAAGAAAATGTTCGTAAAATGCTCAATTAATGTAGGGTCTTCATGCATGGGCATCTACATATTTAATGGTATATCTTATTGAATGTCATTCCCTGATGTTTTTATGATGATTAAATTGTAAGAAAAGCTTTTTAATGGTCCTTTGATGCTTCTAATTCATTTATAGTCAGTTGTAATGCATCATAAAGCATTGGCTACTGATAATAAAGTCTAAAAATAACTCTGAAATCAAATTATAAAGCATCAAGTTTCAATCATGTCTAAAGTCAGCATGTCTTTGATGGTTTATGTGTTGCTTGTTCAGATTTACCTGACTGCAGCTGCATTCTGGAGACAGCTCTTCATCATTTTACTGGGGAAAATTTTAAATGAAAAAATAAATCTTCATGAGGGCTAATTATATTTTTTCTTTATTTTTTTCTCACTTAATCTACCTTGTTCATCTGTCTATGTCTTTACAGATTTTGCCATCTTTTGTGGTAATTTCATTTTCTGTTGTTTATTAGTTGTTTGTTTTGAGATACTGACAAAAAAACATTTGTGTCACCTGTGAAAATTTGTCACTGTTCTTGCTTTGCCATTATCACTATTTTTTGTGTTTTTACTTCAATTTCTGTTTCTTAACTGGACTAAAGGATCAAATCCAAACCAAAAGTGAAACAGTACTAGCAGCAGCCATTTTCTTTATTATCCTTGGAGGGCAATTTGTGTTGCAGCAAGAAAGAAAACATACCAATAACAATGCACTTTCTCAAACAAATCTAAACTAATTTCCATGTATATAAAGTATTATTGTAACCTTTTCATTGGCTACTTTTTCATTCCTCTAAACTGATCAGAGATTAGGCGCCTAATCTCCATACTTTGTTAGCAGTGTTATTTAAGAGGTGATACAGGCCGTTCACCTACATACCTCTATGCTTCTTTTTAACACCCTGAGGAAGAAGCACCTGTTCTCTGTCTTTATTTAGCTCCCTGCTGGTCTGTGGGCTATAATCAGTGTCTGCATGATCAATATCTACGGTTCAGAGAGGCAAGTCTCATTCCAACAGCTCCTGAAGGCCACTCTGCTGTGACAGGTGTGGCAGGTGAGCCACAAGTTTGGAAGGACTTTTTTTTTTCCCCCGTGTTTGTGTCACACGGTAATCAGATCAGAGCAGTAAATCTACACAGGAAAACAATATTACAGAACTGGATCAGGCTCTTTTATGTTTGTGTAGGTTATGTATCTATTCAAGACATGATACAAACACTAAGCAGTTTCCATCTTATGATCCACATAGATGATTGACACAGCTGCAGTAAATCTCCTGATTGCTTCCAAAATGAAAAACCCAGGTCAGTTCTGATTAATCCAATGCAAAAGCAAAATGAGAATGCATACAAAGGTCCCCAATAGACAGGAAAATTTGAGTAATACAACAGATGACGACACCGTTGTTAATCCAGTATTAAGTAGATGTCAAAGGCTTTCTTTGCTCTGGGAAATAGAGCCATTTCCAGTGTATATTGCTTCAGATAGATCCTTTGATAAAAATTTCATCAAAGCATGTACACGTCAGCTGTTCACAGGTCTGAGCACACAAATCCTCCAGATAAACTCTGATGATACCAGTCAGAAAAAGAGAGAAATTCCCCAAGAGCAGTGTTCCACCTGTGACATCACCTTCCTGTAAAGCATAGGTTTTTTCCACATTGCTACTTTATTGGTATGTCACACTGCTGAAAGATTAAAAAAAAAATTGCTGTTTTTCTTAAAACATGCAATTTAAGGTCCAAACATTGTGCAGTGTTGTGCACAGTGGGAAAAGGGCAAACTCAAGTGTCAAAGGTCATTCTAATGCCAGTGTCTCTATTATTGGCTGTGTAAATGGGAATTTGCATAAGATGTCTGGATCTTGACTTGGCAAACTGATGGCGTTCTCTCAACCATGGTGTTTAACTCCCTCTACTGGTTAGCAAATGGCATGAGACTAGTGGGTGTTCTTTATTTATACTTTATTGGTGTTGCTTTTGTGCTTGTGCCAAACATAAAAGGGGTCCTTTTAATTTGGATGAAGAAGACACAATATATTAAAATCCAACAGAGGCTGCTGGGCCTGAGTCTCAGCTTGGAATTCCCCTCCGACGGACATATACATCAACTATACACATCCGGACTTCATACATTTCTTGGCAATAGTGCACATGACAGATATGACTCAACAGTTGGTTACCTGTTTCAACTGAAAAGTGGAAAAAATAACAGTAACTCCTCCCTTCAAACAGAAGTTTCTCCTCCTTCCTCTTGTTCTTTTTATTTATTTAATTACTTTTTTTTTCTTTTCTTTTTTTTTGTGTCAATTCACGGTTCCACTTATGGAAACATTGACGTAGAGTGGTGTGTGTCCCTCCTAAGGGCAGTAATGACACATAGAAATCGCCGCATGCCATTAGGGTTACTCAAGGTTAGAATTATGATGCCATAGTAAGATTGTCATTATGTTTCTGTACTCGGGAGTGGATGGGATGTTCGTGGTGACGCTCACTTTCAATCAAAAATATTTTAGTCACGGAAAAGTACAAAAGCGGAGCAGAGGTGGTGGATGACTAATTTAATAGCTCTTTGTTAATGAGGCGTAATGAATACACACCTATCTAAGAACATAGCACGCACATTTTGGCATTTTACACTGGTTGTGTTGGATAAAGAGGTCTAATAACACTCAAAATAAATAAAAAAAAAGACTAAACTGTGTGTCTCCATGAATGTAGCTTGTAGTTTGCCTATTGATCCCTCATAGCCCACCAGATCCAAATTATTATTCTTCAACGATAAAACTACAAAAATATAGTTTTCAGCTTCGAATGCTTTTGATCCCTGCCATCCCAGCTCACTGGCAATCTGTTGTGCTCATGTGACACTACGGGACTGTAAGTGGTCCACAGATTTTTACCACTGCTTTGAACATAAAGTACGAATGAGAGAAAGAGAAAGAGAAGTTAATTAATCGCCTACGCTTGGCGATTGGAGATCTGCCACGCGTTTGCAGATCTGTCAGCCTTTGAATACGCTTCCTTAAAATAATCATCAGCCGTCACGACAAACCTATTCATCGTTGACATGGTCATCTTAATGTCAAGTTGTACTAAAAATTGGGGTAAAAAAAAAAAAGAGATTGTGCTGTCTTTGTGTCTTCTTGTGCGTCAAACCCGTATTTGGCAGATGCAGCAGAGTCTGACACGTCCGCGCCCGAAACAGGTGGATTCAAATCCGGAAGTACGATGCTCATCAGCCCAAAGATGGCGTCCTCCTTACAGAAGTGACAGACAGGCACAAGAGTGTATAATGAATATCTTATGTCAAACGAGACACAAAGGGACAGCATGAGAGATCTAACGTTACCATATAAATGTCTGTGTACTTTTGACAATTAGCAAGTTGCCTCTAAAGGCCAGCAGAATGGCATTGGATTTCACCAGAGTCGACGGTAATTCCTATACGGTGAGCGACGCGGCTTTACAAGCACTTTGTTATCGTAAACTGATAGTTTTTGTCCGATTTTCACCCCTCATAATTCTCGTTAAAAAGTTTAACGCTACACATTACCGTCCTGTGAAAATATTCCTTACAAAAAATAACCCTATCACACATTTGTGAGGGATACAATAAAGATATAACAGCTAAACTGTAAATGTCGATATGATACCTAAAACAAAAAGTACGAAGTTCATTATTCAGCACCACAGACACATTATAACGCCTTTTAGGAACACGGAAGCAATATTTGTGTTATTTCTTTGTCGGACAACAAAATTGTGTGTACAGTCAAGATTAAGCTAAGCTATTGCCCAAGCTATTAAGCTATATGGATGAGTTTATTCCACTTAATAATCACTGGTTCTTTTTTCCCCACTGTAGGACAATCTCATTGGGACTTTGCTTGCTATTTTTGGAAATGTGCTAGTCAGCATCTCTTTAAGTATCCAGGTATGTGGTTCTTCATGAAGAAAATTCCTTATGTTATTGCTTCTGTAATGCTAACATATGTCCCATATTGAATGATACTGCATATGGATTAAGTCCCAAGCTCAGTTCTCTCTGCCAGTATATCAGGGTCAGTATAAGATGATCCTCCTCATTTCCAGTAACGCTGCAAACACTGAAACGATTTTCGCCCTGTGTTTATTTTAAGCCTGTGAGTTTGCTTTGTGTAAGCTGTGCCTACTACACAGCAGGTTTTCTGTTTACGCTCTGTCAGTCAGTGTGTAATGTGTATGTCTTTCCTCCTCAGAAATACAGCCATGTGACATTAGCAGGAGCCAAGGACCCCCGTGCCTTCTATCGCACCAAAACATGGTGGTGTGGCTTCGTTTTCACCTGTCTAGGAGAAGGAGCAAACTTTGTCTCATATGCCTTCGCCCCCATCACTCTCATAGCACCTCTTAATGCTGTGTCTATCTTAAGTGAGTGTTTGTGTTGCGCTCCGATGCTGTTTGTTGGCAGTCCTAATGTAATGTAAACACAAGCAGCTACAAACTGAAATGCCACTGAAAATACTGTGACTCAAGAAGTGCTGGCTAAAATGAAATTTTGTCTCAACATCTTGTGTTTTCCTCTTTCAGCAAGCTCAATTTTGGGCTTTATTTTTCTACGAGAGAAATCTAAGCCAAAGGAGTTTGCAAGTAAGTGCTGCGTAGGATTGTGACGGGAAATTTGCTTGCAGGGGAGCTGATTATGGGACTCTTATGTAAATAAGTGAGACATGGGTGCCAGTAGATGCAAATGCTTAAGTCGCGCTGCACACGGCACACTGCCTGCAGCCTCATCAGCTGCTCAAGTGACTGTAAATACACAGAAACAGAAGTTGGGCCAATATTGCAAAGTAAAACACAAATTTTGCTGGAAAGTAATTCAAACAGACCTTATAGGAGTAAACCTGCACTCTTTCTTGTCTTGTAAAAAAGTATCTTGACTTTCTCTATGCCTTCTGTAATTGTTTGTAGTGTTATATGTAACTTCTCTCATTTTTCCTAGATAGTTTGAACTGAATGTATGTCAGTAAATGGATGCTGTTTGTTATTTCAGGGCGCTATGGGCTGTCCTTCCTGGGCTGTATCATAACCATAGGAGGAACCTACCTCTTTGTAACATTCGGACCAAATTCTCATGAAAAACTCAATGCGGAGAACATTGTGAAGCACATTGTAGGATGGCCTGTCCTCTTGTACCTGGTAAGGCATTTTTTTATTTAATGATTAAGTTGAAAGTTCATACAACAAGGCATGTCGGCAGCAGAGGGGAGCACAGTGAAGCTTCACTTCCACAGAGACTATTCGGTTTTACTCAGTTGTTTCCTCAAACCCACTCTGTTGCAAGTAAAAAGGAAAAAAATGAACAGTTAGAAATAGCAAATTCACAATGAAAAGTGCAAAAATAGTGCCCACATCAACTACAAATCTCTTTTATACACTCCCCATAATGCCTAAGGGTGAATAATTATTAAGGAATTAAGAATCTTCTTCAATTAATTCATATGTGGGCACAAATTGTGTATTGCAAATGCAAAGACAGAGCAAATTTCCCAGTCTGCGTTGTTCTCTGCACAAACATTTGCCTGTGGCTGTAAGATAATTGGGGCTATTATAAAAGCAGACAACCACTGCAGTAATACCTGTTTTTCTAAATTTGATATTAATATGTGGTTTATTGTTGTTAATATTCCTATTGACAGCTCCTGGAGATAATCACGTTCTGTCTGCTGTTGTACTTCTACAAGCGGCGTAGTGCTAACTACCTCATTATTATTCTGCTGCTGGTGTCTCTACTGGGTGAGTCTGCTGCATTAAAACCTGTCAATTTCATACCCTCCATAAAGTCAAGCAATTACCACACTTTATTGGCATATATTGAACAATATGGTAATTACAGTTGGAAGGTTTAACAGCCACAAAACCTCGGCATCATTTCCCAAAAGACTCATTGCAGATATCATATGATTTTAAGGTTTATCAGGCTGTGTTTGTATATTATTGAATGCTATATCATTTATTTTCATGTTATGTGCCTCATCTCTTAATTAGGCTCATATTTCTCCCACTGATAATGTCTACATAAATGAATGGGCTTTGTGAAATGGAGCGGAGCACTCCTGGAGAGGGGAACACTGAACTGAAAAATACTGTCAAAAAAAGTGTAAAGAAACAGAGGACACTTTGAAAAAGGACACAAAACAAAAATTGGTGGCATTGGCAGTTGATGCAGCTGCTGTAGCTTTGAGCTTTTGGGGGACGGATAGAAATGAGGGAAAATGTCTATATTCGGTGTTGTTCAATAACTTGTCATTAAAAAATACAGTACATCTCTCTAGTTCATGCTTTCTCTTCACATATGTGTTTCTATATCTTGTCTTTGGTCTGCAGGTTCTGTCACAGTCATCACAGTGAAGGCAGTGTCAGGCATGTTGGTCCTCACTGTCGAGGGCACCATGCAGCTGAACTACCCCATCTTCTACGTCATGTTTGTCTGCATGGTGGCGGCAGCGGTCTTCCAAGCCACGTGAGTGTCAACACCAACACCAGAGAGGAAGCATTTAGCAAGGGAAGGGGGGGTATGGGCGGTATGGTGGTTGCAAAGAATGAAGATGCCCACACACAGGAAGTGGCTTTTGTAGATGGATTAATGATGCTGTTGGCTTGATGCAGTGGATTTTAATGTTGACTAATGTTTCAGTCTCAGTACATGATTTCTACTTGCTGATTCTCTTTTGTTTTACTATCATCTTCTTAGATTTCTCTCCCAAGCTTGTAAGCTGTATGATTCCTGTCTGATTGCCAGTGTGAACTACATCCTCTCCACCTCCTTCGCCATTGTAGCCGGTGAGTTCTGGTGTCCTGTATCTCAAACTGTGGGCCTCAGGGTGCTGAGCACTGCTGGCTGGCTTGTTTTCCAGGTCGTTTGCATTCTAGCACTGATCCGTCACATATTCTTCAGGGGGAATTTGAACTATTCCCCTGTGGCAGAAGACACCAGGTCCCTCCCCTGCAGACTGACTCATTTTAAAAACTAGTTTGTGGCCACCGGAGTTAGACTTATGAACAAGGTAGAATAAGGTAGCTTTGGTTAATAAAGTTTTAGCGTATTGAGCAGTCGGGCTTCATTTATGGAACCTGCATTTATACATGACTTTATGTCATGTATAAATGCTTCAATACTTCTTTTTGATGTCATATTTTTTTTTTATAACTTATAGCTGACTTTTATGATTGTTTTTCTTATATATGTGATCACATTCTGTATGGATGTGTTTTTTTGTGTCTGTATCTGTGGACATGTGTTGTGTGACAGCTAGCAGCTGCATTGAGCCAAAGGTGAATTTCCCCCTGGGGATAATAAAGCATATTCATATTCAGTCGCAGTCTAAACAGGGACTGTTTAGATCTGGAACAACAGGTTAATGCGTTTAACTCCCTGGCTGAACAGAAAATCAGCCTTTGTTTAGTCCTTCTGATTTTCTTCAGTGTCACAACAAAAAAAGACAAGAAGTTTCTTCCTCTTTGTTTTTCAGGAGCTATTTTTTACATCGAGTTTAACCATGAAGACGTTCTTCACATCTGCATGTTTCTCTTGGGGTGAGTGATCATTAGTTCTTCCATCATTTGTAAGGCTGCAGCCAAACACTAATCAGCACAAATACAGTACAACACTAAGTAGACAGTTGGTGGCTGTATGTGGACAATTTTGAAATATTGTAAAGGGATGTTGACCGACTGGAAGTTTTCTCCTGACCTGTTGTGTGATTACTGTGTGTTTAGAACTGCAGCCTGTTTCCTTGGAGTGTTCCTCATCACCAAAAACAGGAAAAAGACCAAAACCTTTGAGCCATACGTCACTATGGATATGGCAAATGGTTTGTACAAACTACACAAGTATAGAAAAAACAGCTGTGTATCTTGACTTCCAGCTACAGTGGCAAGATTTTGCATAAAATACACCCATCTTATCTGCCAAAATCACAAAAAAATTCTTTATAAATTTATCCTTTTTGCTGAAATTAAATTCTGTAGTCATATATTGACACATCTTTGCCCACACAAAATAACCAATCAAAACTGAATTACAGTTTTCTGATTTACAGACGTGTACAGACGCTCCATACATAGAAATTTGGACTCATCAGCATTAAATATTTTACCTTTTCTGTTCCTTTGGTATCCTAAGGTACAAAGTGAATGGTTAGGTCAGTAAGAGCAAAATCTATAGAGAGAGAAGCCCACAGACTAGAGGCAAAATAGAGTGCAGTACAGTCTTTTGGACATCAGGGGGCAGAGCTGAGTTCTCGTTTAAGCAGAGTACAATAGTGCTCAATGGAGTTAAATGGTATATTAATCATGATTGATTTCAAGTATTTACAAGTAACTGAACTATAACTGTCAGTGTTTTGCAGCCCAATGTTTATGATGAAGACATAATTAGAAGCAGACATGCAATTTATGGTTGTCACATTGTGACTCTCATAGGATTTGCACGAGCCTTGAGGCTTTATGATGCTGAGTCCAGATTTCATTGATCTGAGCACACAGGTTTATGTGTCTTTTTAACCAAATTCTGCTAATTTACTCCAATTCACATTCAGCTGATTTTCTGGAAAAGTCCATGGACCACATTTTACTGTTCAGTCCAGCTTTAGTGCTCAGACTCACCTCCTGAAGTTGGCCCCAGATGTTCTTCCTTTTTGAAATCTAAATGTTGCCTAGTGTGGCTTTTTCAGACTAAGTACAAAGACCATTAGACAAGGACCATTTGGCATTATAATTTAAACTGTTCAGTTGCCTGTGTGAAATGACCTTGTCCTTCCATTAACCAGGTGTCCCCACCATTCACGATAAGGGCCTGGTTGTACAGCCAGACTACAACGGCTCTTTCTCCTACGGTGCTCTGGTCAACAACGATGGGGTGGCCCCTGTGGCTCTGCCAGTCAGCCAGGAGCAGCCAGCAGTCACAGCCAGATCCACTGCTGCTTCTCACAGGCTGGATGACCTGAAGCAGGATTAGGACTGAACTATTAGTTCTTGCTCCCTTCTCCCATTCCACTGTCGACAACATCCAAGGACCTTGGAAGGCAAGGATGGGGATGTTCATTCCTTTTTAGTATATTATATAGCCTTAAAAATGGGGTTCACGGCCTGTGTGTCATCAGCCACCCTCCAGCCCTGAAGGGTGTGTTCACTGGACCGCCAGTGTTTTAACTTTCTCTCCTCCACCTTGCACTCCTCTCCAGATAAACTCCAATGCAAAACCAGTCAAAACGCCTTCCTTTTTGAGACAACGGTAGCTGTAATCATGCTATTCATTCCAAAACAAAACAGAGGAAACCTTAACCTGTTGGACAGTACAACGGCACGGACCATCTGGATTGACACAGCTTCATAAATGTAATGACACATGATGTGCTGAGTTGTGAAGCTTACTGCCTTTTCCTTCGTATTCGCTGTGAGATCCGAGGACCAGTTCCCACGACTCTCCAGTTACATTCCCCCATTAATGGGAAAACAGACTTTTTGCAGCAGCGTGTCGCTTCGTTAGTTAAAGGGAGTGCGAAGCTTCTTTCAAATGACTTGCCAATGAACACTTTCAGCTATTTCAAATATCTGCCTCTAACTCTGCTGCCGGGAAGCAGCTGTCACTTCACAATGCTCTGCCTCTTGTTTGTAGGACGGTGTTATTACTTAGGCTGATGTGACCAAAATGGATGCAATTGCTTTATTTTAATGTAATTTATTTATTAATTTCCAAGTTTGATTTTAATGTGCCTTGAAATGTAGCTTTACACTGGAGAAAATGCTGTAAGGCGGTACATAACCCAGGCTGGGGAGCGATGCATTGCATTAGCAGGACTACAGCGGTTTGATTATGTGAAATAGCAGCTGTTATCTGTCAGTGTCTATCTGATTTAAAAAGTAATAATCAGATTAGAGATCCTTTTTCGAAGAAAGGTGATAACTTTTTGGATTGCTCAAACAGGAAGGGGTCGGGAGATATTTGGATCATGAAATTACAATTTTCCTAATCAGATTAAGTTTATTTTTAGAGCACATTTAATAATTAAGCACCAAAATAGCTTTACAAACATGATTAAAAACATGAAAAAAGAGACAGTGTATTAGTCCAAGTCCAAATATAAACTATGGTTAAAAGAGATTAATCAAGTACTACTAAAATAGGCTGTCAATTTAACCTCACGCTTTCTGGCATCAAATTGATGCAGAAGTATAACTCCCAGTAATCAGATAATGTTGCTAAATTAGGATAACCCAGTGGATTATATTAGGCTACTCATTAAGTTTAAATAATGTAATCTGTAGTACAATGGATTTTGAATGTAACCTCCCCATCCCTGGGTCAAACATGTTATTAGAATAGGCTTTAAACACGGTTTATTTTGATGTGTTAGTATTTTGCATGCTGGACGATAATGATACAAGACGTAAAATATCACTGAATTTATTTATTATGTTTCTTAAGGATCCATCATGAACGAATGAATGGCAGCGGTAGCAGCAGCAATAGATACTTCACCTCTAATTATGTGGCACTGCATTTCCAGTCTTTTAATAAAGTAACAGGGAGCTGCTTATGGGGCTACGTGCCTCAGCACAGTATTCAGTATGTGGTAATTTGTTTCTGTGGACTCTGGATGTTTGTAAATGTGTTCTGTATGACGTGTTTTGTGCATACAAGCTCAACTTTTGCATCGCTGTGTAAATCAACTGAATCCAGTTTTGTTGATAATGCTCATCAAACCACTACAGCAGTTTGCTTGTATTGTATATGAACCGTCGTCTTCAGATGTTTTCTTTATAAATTACATGTAGTCTTGCGTCTTATAGATCTTACAGTTCACTTGCAGCCTGGTATATTTGGATACAAGCCTAAGATGCTTCAAATGGGCCAGGCAGCATGTTGGCAAAGGTGCAGTGGTGCTTGTACAATGTCATATGTCCAAACTGTTGCCTTTAAGTTTATAATCTTGTGGACACTTGTTTTCACTGTTATAGTAGTTTCTAACACCTTTTTGTTTAGATCTACTACCATGTAGCCTCATACCTGTGGCTGTCTGACTGTATAAGATGAGCCAGAGGATGATGGTGAAGGCTCTTTTTCTCCTTGTTATGTATAAACTCAAGGTCACACTGATGTCGATGGCCAGACCAGGTCTTCCCACTTCCCCCCAAATAAAAGGTTTTTCATGTGGTAAAAAGAGCCAATCTGTTTATTTTCAGGTGGAGGTGACAGGTGAGCATCAATAATTCAAAACCCCAGGGATGAACAAAATATACACCCAGTAATATATGAATATCAAGTCTCCATTCATCTTTGTAATGTTGTACATCTTGAACTGTGTGCACTGGGGTATTTGGATCATAAATCAGAGGTAAAAAGTTCCAGTCCTTCCAGGGATGAAATTGACTGAAATCTACCTCACTCTTTGCTTGAGTTCCTCCCATGAAGGTTAAAGGGAAAACCATGGAGGGTGTTTTTATTTCACCCTGGTTGTCATGAAACTCTCCTTGCAATAAGGAAAATCATGTGGGAACAGTGTTGACACCACAGGGTGCATCAAACTGTCCTCCTGTTGCTTGGCGGTATACCACCATGCAGAGTGCAATCACCATGACGCCCACATCATGGCTGCTCATATCTTTGCAAATCCACCACCCTGTTTATCAGATGGCAACAGTCAATATGATTTGAAGGCATTATTTGATTTTCCATAAACGTAAACTCATTGTGATGTAGGAAAATTGTGAAAGATGACTCAGATCAGATAATTTTTTTTTCCATTGCTCTGAGGTTCAGGTTTTGCATTGGAACACCTGATCACTGCCCTTTATGTGCTCGCATGGAATAAAAAAAACATTTCTCAAGCTAGTCAAGGCGGTTATTGATTGATTCTGTGGAAATTTGTGAGGTCATATTTCCTAAAGATCTGCATGTTCAAATTTCCCTCAGATTCACTTTGCAATTCCTTTTCTCCAACGCTGTTTTGTCAACTTTGGTATAAAGTTATCACGATTTTCTCTTAATTATATGTTTGTAGGTATTTTGACCAAATAGTTTAGACACTAGTTTGTTGCCTGGTGCTGCTTTGAAAGCCAGTGACGTGGTAATCATCCGACCTCGATTAACTGTGACATACTGACACTCAGATTAATAGAAATCGACTGTGACTGCTTTCGTAGAATTAACCGCAATGTATCTTCCATGTGGTGTTTGTTTCCGTTATTTTGTCCACCACCTGTAACTCTGTGTGGAGCGCAACAGGTGGATTCAGAGAACCGCACTGTAAACTAAAATGACTGAAAGCGCTGCAGAAATGTAGTCAAACCCTTTCGTTTTTACACGGTACGTTCACGATTTTACCCGGCGACTCACGAGGTCACCGGGACGTCTTTGTCAAGTCCGGAGTGCTTTTTGCTGCAGAGCCACCGGTCACTCCGTCTAAACCGAGCTCTCGCCACCAATCTTGAAACGCAGCATCCTCCCCTTGCTGCAGCCCCATTGGTGAATGAGAGCACCAGCTGGCATCTCATTGGTCTCACCTTGTGGGGTCCGGTGCCGGAGTAGGCTGCGTCAGCTAGTGTGCAATAATCTAATAATAACAAAACGCCGACGCATCTGACAGCACCGTCAAAACATTAAGCGCACGTTTGTCCTACATGACTGATCCAAATCACTTGAAAGCCTCACCTGCGTTTAGACTGAGCCCACTTGCAATGGTTTGTTGTGGCCGCATTCACTAACAGTGGTGAGTAATGAAGGCAACAATATTTGCATTTGGACTGATTGGAAATGGGGGGGGGGGAAGCCCTCCCGAGCCAAATGCTGTATTGTGTGTGTCAGTTTGAATCGATGAGATTTTATCGACCTTTGACAGCAAGTTCATTACCAGAGTTTTCCATCCGTGCGCGCGCAGCCAGTCCTCTGATATAACTTTCTTATGAATTTCCATTTTATTATAGGTGGTAAAAAGCAGGTTAGGCCTATTTGGCATTGAGTCACAGTCACTATTTCATTAATCGTGATGAGTGTTTTGCTTGATATGCAGGGACCAATTCCCTTTAAGCACACCGCAGATTTTGATATCACGGTCTGTTGTGTTTCTCTATCCATCTACTGTGGACCCAGTGATGTTATTGGTGTTTTTTCCTTTGCAGTGAGTCTAGTAGAATATCACGGCCTATCTAGTTTCACATTATTGGACAGAGATTAAAGTACAGATGGTCACAGCATTGGATCTTAAATCAGTATCCACCGAAGTATCTGCTATATAAAATAAAGAACCCGTTTTTTTAGTTGTACATACAAATTCAGTGTTGTGATGACAACATTTATGATACAGTTCTTCACTTTTGCCACCAGATGTCACTCTATTCCCAGTATAACTATTTGTGTTATGTTTGTGCTAAGACCTGTTCATACAATACGGGTCTTCATAAACTGGACTAGGCCAGACATAACTGCTGCAACACAAACATAAACAATACAATTAATTAATATAAAGAAGCAGTTATTATATGGAGCAAGTACCATAACCTTATTCTTTATTTCTTGCAATCAGCGTCATTTTTTTGTCCTTTTAACAAAATGATATGCTTGTTATGACTGAATCTACTGAATCAGTGGCACAAATATTTATAATTTGAAACTGATGCTGTACAGAAATCCGAGAGGCTATTTGTTTTGGTCAAGTAAGCATAAAATGCATCTTATCTGCAAGGCCCCATAAGGCATCATCAGTGTGATGATGTTGCACCATCACAAACTCTGGAGTGGGAGCTGTCAGTAGATTTTCTCTTAAATTAGTCACCAATTGAGAAATGCTTTGACGGACGCCCAAATAAATTGAAGCATGAATCTAACGACTGAAATGGAAATAGTTTCATCAGTGAAATCGACTGAAAAGCGAAATTTGGCAATGAAACGCGCAGCTTTTTTCTTTCTTTTCCATGCCTCTCTTTCTTGTTTACCTCACCTTATGTTGATTTTTTTCCCTTCTTATTGCCTTTAAATCTCACTCCCTCCTTTGACATCATAACTATCTTTACCCCCTTTTTCCTCCATTTCTCTCTCACATCGAGCCTGTGTAGCATTGCCTCTAACACCTTACACCATCCTGTAATCCTCTTGCACTGGTTTCCAGCTTCTTTTGTCCCAACATCTAGCCAGGATATTCACCTTATCCCCCAACTTCCAATCTCTTAACCTCCATTCTGCAGTTGGATCTTGCCCAGCCTTTGTGCTCCACACCCGCCTTTCACCAGCCTCTTAAAGGCTTAAGATGCTCCGAGAGAGCTCCAAGGCCTGGAGCAATGGCTCAGAGGCCTACAGCAGTGATCCGGAGGAGGAGGAGGAGGAGGAAGAGGACATGGTGTTTGGGGAGAACGACGAGGAAGGCCTGGCGGAGGAGATGATGGATCTGAGTGACCTTCCCACGTCTCTCTTCGCATGCAGCGTCCACGAAGCCGTGTTCGAGGAGGACATGCACCGGGTGAGATGGAATAAACTCGCATTCTGGGTCAGTTAGGGCAGCATGTGTGTGTGTGTGTGTGTGTGTGTGTGTGCGCGTGTGCATCGCTCGCGTTTGAGTCACTCTACTGAATCTGTCGCTGTGTCCAAGTTTCAAGGACCACTAACAGTAGCATGATGTCATCCGCAGCCTTGCGCTTGTCTGTCAAAGTCCAGTCATGGTCTCAAGCTGTGCTGTTGATTCTGCAGCCACAAACAGAGACACACACACATATGGACACACACACCTGATCTTGGATGTTTATTTGCGGCTGTCATGCCAGGAAACGTCCCATGCAGGGAAGGGAATTTGACTCACACTGAGTCATGAGCCATATTCAGTCACCTCCAGCCTTGATCCATGTGCACATGCATATCAATCGATCATCACCACATGCAGAGTGTTATTTAAGCCCACTTATGGTTACGGATGTGGAGACTGGTTTCGTATATGCAGGCAATTGCACATAGGCCTGAACAATTAATTGAAATGTTATTGGAATTGCAATATAGCCAAGTGTGATATCCAAATTACAGGAACTACATTTTTTTACAAAGGTGAGAGGGGGAAAAAATTTTAAAAATGTGGTATTGTGGTGCTACAGAGATGCCCTTTGCCTACAAATTGCATTCTCCTAACACAAGAGAAAATGTTTCTTTGGTACAGCCTCCAGCAAAAAAATTACATCATTATGGCAAATAATAATTATTATATTTTTACAGTTTTTCCAGAGAGAATATTATAATGGAAAACTTATCATTCCTACTAAAATCAAGGATCATATTGCAGTTGCAATATCTGTCAAAAATAATTGCATGTGATTTATTTTTTTAAGCATATTGTTCAGCCCTAATTGTGCATGAAAAGCACACATACAGACATGCATATGCAGACACACTGCAGATATTAAATACACTTTGCAAGCTCATGCATACATACAGAATGTCTATCTAAGATGGTCATTTATGTTTCCTGATTGTTTGATCTGTCAAGGCCTGTCTGAGATGTGCTGAGTCCTTCTGTCACAAGCTGGATCGGACTCCCCAGACCAGGAATACTCCCGCAAACAGGATCACTCGATCCTGTTTGCTGGAGTAGGGAACAAAGAAAATACTTTTAATTTTCTGCCCCTCTAATCCAATTACACTGTCCTACCATCCTTCTATCCCTCCAGCTGGCATGCTTCACATCTCTCTTTCCTATTATATCTCTCCGTCTCTCGCTCGCTCTCTGTCTCGCTCTCTTTCTCAACTCTATCCATCTCTCTACTGTATCCATATCTCGCTTCACTGTACCTCTTAAAGCTATCTTCTGCATAGCAGCATTTTCTCCTCTTTCTTTTTACAGCACACTGTAGGTACTTGCTCGCGCGTACTTGATGCTTTTCTCCTCCTCTCTCAGTTCTACTGACTTCTATTTCTGTCTCTCTCCCAACCTTTCTTTATTCATCCCCACGACGTATATAAATGCAAAGCGGAGAGGCTAAAATTGGCACACGCAAAATCCCTTTAAATGAATCACTCCTGCTTTGTGAGTTTGCTGTTTGTACACCCATTGCTCCTAGCAGTGGAGTCCGCCCCCTTCCCTCCCTTTCGTTTTGCTTCCTCACTTCATTACAATTCACACTCTGGCTTTTAAGTGGAAATGCCACCCACTCACCCTTCAGTCAGAGCATGTCAATAGATTGTTCTCCATATGGTACAATTAAACGAGCTGCTCTAAAAATAGAACTTTTGACATTTATTTAAACTTTCAAAATGAGGACAGGAAGGGAAGGGGTGGGAAATGAAAAAGAGGTTGCTTGAGAAACTTTCAAAGCACGCACAGGGCCTTTATTAGGTTGTTTTTAGCTGATAGCAGTGCTGTTTTGATTGTGTACACACATATACACATGGGTACACACACACACACACACACACACGCACATGCGCACACATGCGTACACATACATATACACCCAGAGAATCTCTGTTCTTTTGCACCAAAATAGAAAAATCTCAGCATTTTCCTCACTGTTAAAAACTGTCATCTCTAAACTCAGTGTCTCCATCCTTAATGAAGAGCAGGGACATGGCAACCTACATTTTTGTGTCTTTGGGCTCTTGGCTCTCTCCCAACACCAACATTACCTTCCGTTGCTGTTCTAAAAGGCCTGTATGCAAGAGGATGGGCTTTTTCTGTAATCACACAGTGCTCTTTTAGTGAGAGAGAGAGAGAGAGAGAGAGAGAGAGAGAGAGAGAGAGATGGAGGGGGGGGTGTGACCCCATATTTACCAGAAGCTCTTAACAGCATGCTGGAAAAGCCTTTCCCTTTCTTCTGCATTAGTGAAAAGAAACTAAAACCTAGTGACACACTTTCTCTTTTATCTGCAGTATTTGGTCTCCCTGACTAGTTTTAACTAAAATGGAGAGACGCCTGGAAACCGCTTTCTAATTCTCCAGGAAGGTCAGCTCGGGTCCCTCTGAGGTTCAGCCCACCAATGAAATGATCGGACTTCTTTTTCATCTTCCAGCTCTTGAAATGAATGCTCACATGATTAGCCCTTCTATTGGCTGCGATTGCTATTCTGGTTGTGATTAGCTCTGTGTGGATTGAGGTGTGAAGGCCTAAACCCATAGGGGAGAGGATATGGGGGAATAATTAGAAGCACCGCACAGAGCAGAGCTGCAGCCAGTGTAGCTTGTAATTATATTGTAATTCATTATCCATAGTACGTACAGAAAATAAGCATGTATGAGCGAGAGAGAGAGAGAGAGAGAGAGAGAGAGAGAGAGAGAGTGGAGAGGGGATGGAGGCGGGTAAAGCGACATGGTAAAGTGGCATCTATCAAGGGAAAGGTCAGTAAAGCCATTAAGACGAAGTCATCCCTCACAGTGGCAATGTGTGATACCAGGCCTAATCAGCAGAGTGCAAGGCTTTCATGGTGTTACTGCTACTGTCACATCAGTCTCCCTCCACTTACTATAACCAATACAAGCAAGCAATTTTTCAAGTGCAACCTAAATAGAAAACCAGTTAAAATGCTTTAAAGCTTATATCCATTTTTTGAATTATAATATTATTTTGATATCCATGTGTATGGTGAAGTATGGGAAATGATGAAAGTATCAGACCTGTGTACCAATAAAGTCTGTTCAAAACAGAGCTCTTGCACTATAAACCGGATCAGTCAACCATAGAAACTCCAGGTGCACGCTCATAATCTTCGGACAACCCGAAATACACAGTGCCAGCAGCGTGCATGGAAGTGAATTGTAGGTTATGGAGCTCAGCTTCAAGGTACTGGCCTGTGTTATTATAGGGCTGATGCTACTGTAAATTTCTGTATGTCAGCTTTAATGGGTAGTCCATTCGCCCTCCAGCAGATTCATCGCACACATGCAAAAATTCCGCAGCATGCAGCCATTGAATAACTTAACTTGCATCATTGCTGCAGGGGCACAGCAGGATTTTCCAAATATTTCCTCCTAGCAGGGTATTAAGAGTGCAGCAGCAGCAGTGGAGTGTGCATGCAAAAAAAAAAAAAAAATTGGATTGCTCTGGTGCCTACATTTGTCCCATTTCTGTCTAATGTGTTTGATATTGTGACTCATGTATATTGGGCAGATAAAGTACGACACCCCCGAGGAGAGTGGAGCAATGAAACACATCAGGGACTAAAGATAGCATGATCGAGAGGATGTGAAAAGTGAGATGTGAAGTGAGCATCTCTGTAAGTGCGTGTGTGAATGTGGGTGTGTTTGTGCGTGCGTACAGACAATGCATGCCTCCGCGTGCCCGTGTGTGTTTGCATGTGTCGGGCTGCAGTCTATTTTTGGGTGCTGGTCCCGCGGGGTGAACGTGAGGGAGAGGTTGCTTGGCAGGCTGAAGGTCAGACATGATGCAGTGCAGAGTGAGTGTGCGCCTCTGGCCACTGCTCCTGCTGCTGCCTGGATATTATTCTGGTACACTGACTGGGGTTGTCTCGCCAACCTGTTTTGCACAATTTGTTTGTTTCCTCTTTATTTATCAAACAGATGAAAGCAGAGAGCAATTTAAGGCAGGCGGCCCGAAAATAGAGAGCAGCTTGGGTAAATGGAGCTGTTTTGGCATGCGGGGTAGTGTTAAGAATTTCTCACATCTGACAGTGGTGATGGCAGTGTTTTTATTGACTTAATGACAGTGTTCCCACCTTTCTTTGGTAAACTGAAGCATTTAGATAAGAGTGAAAGTCAGCCGTTAGACTTTGAAGCAAAAATCTAGACCTGTTGTGAGGGCACAGATGTAAATGGGCAAGCTAGTGTGTAGTAATTAATAGGGTACAATAGGGGAGAATGGGGCAAGTAAAGCCTAACCCTTTCTAACAGTTTGTGCTGTAAATTAATGTTTATTTATCTCTACAAATAATTGCTATGTGCATTTATGGTTGTTAAGAATTTATTGAAATTGAAACATTTTCTGCAGCTTATATAGTTTTGAGAGGAGTATAGTAACACATGGCCCTTTTTTGGGTTGACACAACCTTTATTTTTTTTTATTTTTTATTAAGGCCTCACCAGCATGCAGATGCAGATAATCTGTGTCTCCATTGACCTTCCTCTGCTAATTCTAAACGTATAACTGATTAATTTAATCTAACACGGTGATAATTATTTGTGTGGTGTGGGTGAATGTATGTTTACACGTCTCTCATAACCTGCTCTAGTTGTTTCTTTAAATATCAGTTTTCTGTGCAAATTGTTTCAGTGCTGTTCTGTCTATATTCTGCCTCCATGCCTCTGATCAAATTGACTGTCCTTCTCACATTTCATTGTCTGCTATTTTTAGATTTAGACGGACTTGACCCCTCTTTGTTTGATTGTGGCTCTGTGGTGGGACGATGGCATCTGCTGTGCAGTATTACAAAATACTCATATATTTGTCTAAAGCGCTACTGTTTAACTCTCTAGCCATTAGTCAGATTTGACTGTATTTCCCAAGATCCTCTTTAGCTCATGTGCAAAAATGAGGAGTGGGAGAAAGCCAGACAGCGGAGACGATCCATGGATGCACTAACTCCTGAGAGACAAAGTCAATAGATGTCGATAATTGACATGTTTTCCACCAGCGATCCAATGGTCACTCGTCAGTTTACACTGCTTATAAAACCACAACCACTAAGTCCATTGTAGGACGTGTTTTATTGCTCATACAGTTGAATTTATATCTTTATAGGTTAGATTAGACTTTTTCATCATAAAACAATACACGGTTTTATTTAAAATAACTATATTTTAACAGAATGTTGATTGTGGTAACTTATTGTTACTTATAAAACTGTAAATTAAAAGCTTTGGGTTTATCAGCTCCCATTTAGAGAAGAATCATGGCATTGATGGAATCACTTCAGAACAAAAATATGTTATCTAACTTTCTTACTGCTTTCTCCATGCGCTTTGAAAACAAATTGTCCCTCCTTAATCTGTGATCACATGGCTAATTTTGTGTAAGCTTCCCAAACAAAATGAGTGGCTCATCTTACATCCCACGGACTCATCTTACCCCGCCTTCGCCTACTGCAGAGGGGCTGATAATCAAAGTGTTAAATTTGGGATGCGATGTAAGCCATCGTGTTATTTGTTGCCGGTCGTCGTCGTACTCCTACGGTTCTATTTAAGGTCCCAGTGATTATCTGCTTGAAACGGGGCTAAAAAAAGAAATCCTCAGTGTGCATATTCAATAATAGCAGCCCTCAGTACCATATCACAATGCAAGAGAACATGAGCGCTGTTTCCACCATGCTGTGACACAACCAGAACCGGTATAATGAGCTGAGGTGTAAGACATCATACCATTAAAATACAGCCTTTGCGTGCGGATGATTGCTTCTGGGCATGAATGTGTGAAGTGAAGCTACTGAAATAGACCCACAGGTAACAGGAAGTTCAGTTCTGAATTGTGAGGATTGAGAAGGACCAGCACATTTCTAGATCTGCCTGTCCCTCCTTGTCTGTTGAGCCTTCATTCTGCACTGAATGAATTCAGAAGATGGTTTTCTCTCCATGTTGAGTCTCTTGGAGTGCCTGCCTCTTAAAGTTTGTTGTTGCTCGTGATAGTGCTTGTTCCTCCATGAATAGACGCATTGTACTGTACAGTGAAAATCCTAAACCCTGTCCTGGTTTCTTTTTCTGCGCCTTTTCGTTTGCTCGCCGGAATTTTGTTGATGTCTTGATGCTGCGTGAGCGGGAAGCCTGCTGCCCTGTGAAGTTTCGTCTGGCAGTTATTTATTAGACGAGAGAGGGAGGGAAGACTGACATTCAAATCAATTTGTGCCGGTTGTCCTTTAAAGAAAAGGACTATTGACAGTCATTGTTCTCTCTCTCTCTCTCTTTCTCTCTCTCTCTCTCCCTCGGCGGATGTTTTTTTAGCGTTGCTTACCGTGCCAGAAAAGGGCCGATCAATAATGTATGCGACTCCCCCCTCCCCCCTCCCCAATTCAATTTGGTTTATTTTTGTTCTTGGTTGTTTATTTTATGTTTTGCTTTATATGTTTCATTTGTACGTTCCTCTCATGAGTGCTCTTCCTCCCCGTGCCGTTTGTTTATTTCTCTTCAGCGTCTGTATCTCATTTTCTGTCTCTCTGACTCTTGCGCCGTCTCCATCTCGTTGCATTTTTATGGTCTGCATTCACAGCCCTGGTTGTTAGTGTGGGAACTTACTGCATTAAGTTAATGGCATTTCCGAGGCCTTGTTATGCCACTTGACGTCTGTATTATTATGTGTAATTTGAATGGCTGTTGCCCTGGGGACTGCTGGGTTAAAGCGTGATCATTTGGAGGAGAGGAGATGGGACTCCCCCTCTCTCCCTTCCTTTTCACCTCATGCACCAGCATCTTTAAAGTGTCATCGCACCGGTTAACCACTTCTGCTCCGTGTAATTGCCATGACGATCCCAGGGCTTGATGGCAATGATCTGAGAGCTTTTTCTATCCTCTGCTTACGTTTCCTCCCTGCAGAAGTGTCTATCATTCGTAAACAGAGAGATCTTTCCTCCTCCCTCTTTGTTTGTCTCAGAAAATGGCACAAACCTCTCAGAAAACTGTTATCTTTGAGGCCGAATTTCTGTGTGTGTGTGCGCGTGTGTTTATACCCGTGCACGCCTGTGTGTCTATATCCGAGATTGCCCGAGGTCCTTCCCTGCCCGTTTTTCTCATTTTGTTGCGTCTGGTATTCCGGCGATGCCCACGCGCAGGGTGGTATAGTCCGCCTAACCCATCCAGAGATTTGACCTGGATTCACAGCGCAGCAATCACTGGAAGCATCGGCACGTGTTGCTCCGCATCCGCCTCTCTCCCTCCGTCTCTGTCCCCCTTATACAGCCATGGCGGCTCATCTCCCCCCCCCTGCTCCTAAGCTGCTGGACGGGGTTAAAACACTGAACAGCTGCTGGTGGCTGACTAGATGTGGGCTGGGAACCAAAAATGTGCCACGCTGCTGGCGCCCGTGTTTGCAATGCTGTGTGCAAAAACACTCTCTCTATATATAAAGGCGGTATTGTTGTTATTGTTATTCAGCAGTCAGGAGTCGGAGTTTGATTGACTGATGCCGTGGAAAATCCATGTCTATCAAAGCGTCTCCGCTCGGTGTGAATAAATGCTGCAGTGGCCACATTCCTGAGCCGGCCTCTCATCACGTCAGCTCATCTGCAGAGTTGAAGCCCCCCGGAGGAAAACATGTTTTAGTTTCTGCAGGAGGGTTGAGGGAGGCGACTGGCCGCTGCCCGCCCGACCTCGGGTATCCGTTCTGTCCTCTGCACCTGACAAGATGCTGCCTCTTTCTTTCTTTCCCTGTCTCTTTGTCTGTCTATTTTCGCTCCGCTCCTCTATTTATATTCCTCTTCTCTGCCATTCTATCCCTCTTTGTTTCTCCCTCACTCTCTCTTTCTCTCTGTCATCTCCATTGCTTCCCTCTCTTTCTCACCTATACTCTCTCTCTTTCTCTCTCTCTTTTTCTTTCTCTGCCCTGTAGACACTCTTTTATCCTCCCATCCCTCTGTCTCCCCCTGGCTCCCTGTGCCTGTACTTGGCTGCTTGCTTTATAAATAGCTTGGCCTAGATTACAGCAGCTGCATTGGCGCTGGCACCAGGGGTTGGTTTGGCAGGGCCAGCCGAGGTAGCCTGGTGTAACGAGAGGTTGGCAGCGAAGGGACGGGGTCTGTGTGTGTGTGTGTGCCTGTATATGTGTATGTGTGTATGCGTGCACGTTTGCGAGTGTGACCGTTTGTGTGTGTGTGTGTGTGCGCACATGCAGGTGTGTGAGGATTACGAGGATAGTGCAGCCTCTCTGCTTGTCTGCAGTGGCCGTGCCCAGGAGTGTGTGTTTACACTGTCAATCCTGTCATTCCCCTGCTGTCACATCACACTCTCTCTCTCTCTCTCACACACACACACACACAAATGCAGAAAAAGCACATACTTGTGTGTCTGTGAGTATTGCTTTTACTGTTAAATTGTTTTCAGCATTTTTTATATCTATATTTTCTATATGCAATCTGGTGGTGAATAAATGTTGCCCAATGTGTTATTTGGGTGTGTATATGTGTGTATGCATGCATGTGTTTTTTGCACACACAGTAAACATACCACAAATTATTGCAAGCAAAGTTTGTCTGTGATCATGCTTTTTGGGTTCAGTGTGTGTCTGTGTGTGCATGTGTGCGCGGCTGCATATGTGTGAATGTTTTTTGGAGCATGCGTACTTGAGCTCAACCGTGATGATCCACTGCCCTGATTTCCTCCCTCCTGCTCCTCTGCAGAGCTCCGGTTCAGAATACAAATGCTGGTCATCAGTGAGTCTGAGACGCAGTGTCTCACCCTCTGAGCTCCTCCACAGTTTTCTCTGCCCGCTGCCGCTCTTCTCATCTCTTATCAAGAACATGACGCATGTCGGAAGGCTCGGCTAGAGTCCTCTGCTGCTGTGCATTATCCATTAATGTAAGCGGCGTGAACATTCATTTGCTCATACTGTACATAAGGAGAGGCGGGGGTAGGGGG
>OMLF01017415.1:3311-16429 GCA_900302615.1 Holocentrus rufus | reverse complement strand
GATGTGTGTGTGTGTGTGTGTGTGTGTGTGTGTGTGTGTGTTAGACACCTGTTTTGATGAGAGCCAGACCATCTGAAAGAGTAACGATGAGCTGATTTTTTCTTTCTATCTGTGGGGAATTAAGAGAAAAAAAGAACAAAATGAAGAGTTAGTTGATGAAACTGCTGATGATGTTTTCAGATGGTTTACTGTTTTTTATTTTTATTTTACATGTTTTTTCCCTCTAAAGCATTTTGTAACTTCAAGAACACTGCTAAATAAAAAAAATCATAACATAAGTTTATGATGCTGATTTTCCTGGATGCTGCTGTGACAGATGTTCACCACCAGAGGGAGACATGTTTTTCTTCCATGTTTCTCATGAGCTTCAGAAGCTGTTATGACTGTTGTCCAGCAGAGGTCTGTGTGTCTGTCTGTGTGTCTGTCTGTCTGTCTGTCTTTGTGTGTCTGTGTGTCTGTCTGTGTGTCTGTCTGTCTGTCTGTGTGTCTGTGTGTCTGTCTGTCTGTCTGTGTGTGTCTGTGTGTCTGTCTGTCTGTCTGTCTGTCTGTCTGTGTGTCTGTGTGTCTGTCTGTCTGTCTGTGTGTCTATTTACATCTGAAGTGAATCTGTGCAGGCGAGAAAAACAAACTTCTGTAAACAAACAAACTTCTGTAAATAAATAAATAAATAAATAAATAACTTTTTTTAAACCTTTTTATTGTTAAATTACCTTATTACTGTTATTGGGCTCTCTCTCTCTCTCTCTCTCTCTCTCTCTCTGTCTCTCTCTGGTTGTCTGACAGCCCGGCTCGTTCAGTCGGGATCATGAGGTTCTGATCTCAGGTCGTTAGTTTGCAGGTTTTCATTAAACTGGACAGTCAGACACAGACCTGCTGCTGAGGACCTGAAGGTCTCTGTGGTGCAGAAACAGCACAGGAAGGAGGGCAAATTATGAAAAAATATCACCCTTTTTTTTAGCATGAGGATTTTTAATAAAAGTTTAGGGCTTTCAGTTTGAGTTTTCCCCACAGTGCTGATGATGAATCAGTGACATGTTGAACACAAACGGATTTAATCTAGGGCGACCAGATTCCAATTCACCAGGTGTGGGACAAAGACTGTTTGTGTGGGACACCAATGAGTCGAGGTAGTCTAAAATAACTTAAAAAAATAAATAAATAAACATCTATTCTCTATTCTGAGTCTGGAAACATGGTCGCTGTCCTCTGAGCTGTGGGACAGGAAGTGTTTCAGTTCGTTCAGTTACCTGGTCTGCATTTGAATCTTGTTTGGGTTTCAGCAGGAACAGACTGGGAAGCCTCGTGACTGTCGCGTTGTTTGTGTCGTTTCACGTCGTTTTCACCTCCGTGTGAAACGAAAAAAAAGACTCCAGCAAACTTCACACAAAACTTCCCCAGACTCGCCTCGCGCTGGTTCCACCCCGGTGTGGCTGGTTTCCCGGTCTTTGTTGTAGCTGCATTTCCTTTCCTTCGCTGTGCGGGTCGTGCCGTCCTCCTCCTCCCTCTCTCCGGTGCCGTTCTGACCTGATTTGCATTGTTTTTTCTTGGTGCGCGCGCCCTTAACCTGCGTCCGCGTTCCCGTTTGATTGACATGACAGCCCGCCAGCCGTTTGATAAATGCCAGACTATAAAACGTGTATTTCAAAACTGTAGTCTGGCTGTTAATAACAATACGGGACAACGTCTCAATTTGCGGGACGCGTGAAAAATAATGAAAATGCGCGTGACTGTCGGTTGGAATGAAAACCTGCAGCCTCTCGGCCCTCCATGGCACCAGTTTGACATCCCTGCCCTAATTTAATCCCTCACGGTACCTGTTGGGTCACTTTGAGTCTCAGCTTCAGATGATCCGGTCTGAAGTCTCTGCATCCTGAAGTGGATTAACTGGTCCTGGACCCCCGGTGTGTGAAGGTCACCTGCACATTATTCCACACTGCACCTTGAATGAGCTCAGGTACACGGACTACATGAGTATTTACATTAAATTCACCCACAGTCTGATGAAGCTGCTGCCTGTGACGTAGACACGGTGTGACGCGGCACGGCAGGATGTTGTGTCCCGAGATAATGAAAACCCAACGTGGGAATCGAACCCACGACCCTGAGACAAAGAGCCTCATGCTCTGCCGTCTGAGCTAGTTGGGACAACTCACCTGCAGACCACACCTCAAAAGTCTCTTCAATATTTGCCTGCAGGTGCGCTGCTCGTTGAAGATGACGTCAGACTTCTCTCTGAAGTCTCTCTGGTGAACAGAAGCAGAGTCTCAGTTGACACATCGCCCCTCTCCTATTTCATTTTCTATTTTGTTCTTTCCACAGCGTCCATTCTCTCTTTAAGGTAATCTATCTATCTATCTATCTATCTATCTATCTATCTATCTATCTATCTATTCTTCTCATTACAAACTAACTCAGAATGAAACTTGGTTTGTAGAAGTGACGAAGCAGCAACCTGACATGGAGAAAAAAATACACACGCGAGACCAGATATATTAATTTATACACATACAAAGAATTGATTAAAACTGTCAATCATTAAACTTCAGACAGCTACAGAAACAAAACAAAAACAGTTTACTTCGATTCAACAGTTTTGATAATCAATTAAAAAAATGTTAAAACGCGAATTTAAAGCCTCGATATTATTATGAAGCGCAAAATGAATAGATAAAGCCTATTTATTTATTTATTTATTTTGTTGTTTCTTGCCGTTCCTTACCAGCCTGCCTTATTTACACGGTATCAAAATACCTGTAATATTTCTTATGATAATTTCCTATAATACTAGTGTCGTACACTATAAAGATTTTGTTACCGTGTAATTGTGCCAGTGAGGTTTCTGTTTAAAACTGTGTGTGTGTGTGTGTGTGTGTGAGAGAGAGAGAGAGAGAGAGAGAGAGAATGAAGAGAATGAAGAGAATGTCTTTTGTATAAATTATGTTTTCTAAATAACATTGAGGCGACATGATGACGTCTCATCAGTCCCTGCATTTGATTATTGATCACACTGATCAGATCATAAAGCAGTCAGTCATGAATTTAGTTTTGGTTGTAAATAAAATCAGATGCAGGGACTAATCTGGATTCATTTCTCTCTGATGCCGTGAGACCTTTTACCTTTCAAAAAAAAAAAAAATTAAATATCTAATGTCATGTAATGTGATGTAATCTAATAAAAAGTATAATGAAATGTAATGTAACAAAATGTAAGGTAACATAATGTGATGTAATATAATTAAATATAATCCGGGTTTATCAGATGGAGACGGTTGGCTCTGCAGCAGCCAATCACATTTCCGGAACATAAAAGCAGAACGCCCCATTGGCTGGAACATTTTGACCATGTGTCTGTGACGTCGGCAGCTGTCTACCAATCACAGCTTCCTGCGAGCCACATTTTCCAAGAAGCTCATTAATATTCATGAAGTCGGGCTCATTTGAGTTCTGATTGGCCGAAAGGCACACAGGGTAACAAAGGTCACAAATGAGAATATTTCAAAGGTTTTACTGTTTGGACATGAGAGAAAATTATTTATCTTTTAATAGTTTCATTTTTTTTAAATGAATTTTCCAGACAGTATAGATGATTTTCATTTTTCCAAAAGAAAATGTGGAGAAATTTGCTTCCTGGTGCTAAATAATAACAATAATGATGATAACAATAGGCTAATGATAATGATAATATTACTAATACTAGTAACAATACTACTGACAATAACATACAAATCCATTAATAAAAAGAGGACTAGCTTTGAAACCTTGGGAGAAAAAATACACAAACTCTTTATTTGCAGCCTCACATGGCGGACAGACATCAGACAAAATGCCAAATTCATTTGCACAAAATTAAAAAAGTAAATAAATATTACTTTTTTGTCTTTGGCTTTTTGGACTAAGAAAATATGAACATTTAGATCTGGCATCTCAAAATAGGCTACATTATTTATAGAGATTCTGGCCACAAAAGTGTATTTGATATTTTATATTTGATTATATTTCGTGTTCCTAAAGGTCCCTTTGCTTCAAAACATGTTTTGTCTGGACAGACGCAAATTTAACTTCATGAGTCTATTTCAAGGAAAAATAAAATCACAATTCAACTACTTTTCAAAAAACAGTGCAACAGTTACATATTGCCTTCTCTCTCTCTCTCTCTCTCTCTCACACACACACACACACACACACACACAGCAGATGTAACCTAGTCTCATAAAGCTTTACACTTCTTTAGAACTTAAAAAAGAGGGTAGGATGTTTTTCAGGCCTGCTGACACGTGAAGACAAAATGCAGTAGATTATGTAACAATTTGTGTGTGTGTGTGTGTGTGTGTGTGTGTGTGTGTGTGTGTGTGTGTGTTTCATAATTATCTGCAATCCCAAATCAAATCCAGTGTTTACATGCATATTCATGTACTAATTCAACACTTACAAAAAATATTTTTTAAATGTTTGCCTAATTAAAATGTTCAACTTTCATATATTTGAATATTGAACTATTTTGGCAGCCAAAAGTAACCAAAAATACACAAAAGTATATATATAAGAAAAAATATATATAAATATTTATTTTTGGCTGTGGGTTTGGTGACGTGGTGGATTTTGGATTTGAGACACGCAGGCCTTCTGGGAACAGGCAACTTTTATTTTTAAAAACTGAAATGAGGCCTGGAGCGTTTTAAGGAATCTTATTTGAAAAGTTGTTTTGTGATGTGATTCTGCAGCGCATCGCCCGGCCTGAACACACCGGAGCGTTCAGCATCCTAAAACTCATTATTTACAGATATTAAAACACATCTTCAGGCCTTCAGTAACATTTCAGATGCAGGTCTATTTTTTTTAATTCTGTGCAAAAATTAGCAGGTAGCTGCACTTTTTTCTCCCATAAAATTGTTCCTCAGTGTTTTAGAAGAAAAACCTTCAGGTATGAAAAACATCAGAATGTCGAATGTTTGATGAGCTCTTAATGTGAAAAACTTCCTGCACAAATTAACTTTGACGTCACTGACCACAGAGTGAAGTTCACCACCAGTTTCTTAATGTAAAAATCTGTAAATGTTCCAAACAGAGTCTGGTCCGTGTCAGCAGGCCTGTTCAGTCTAACATCAAACTGGACAAAAAACTCCAACTAAACTAAACAAATAAATTAATGCAGATAATTCGGTTTCACACAACAACGGAACAACAGAAAGTCTCGTCCTCCCTCTGTGACCTGTTTGAAATCGGCCTGTAAGTGTTTCATCACTTCACTGTGTGACTGTAAGAAAATAATTTCGCCCTCTGGAAAAGTTTTTCTAAAAGTTTTCTGCTGCGTCCTGGTCCGGGTCACTTCAGGATCGACCATTTGATCTGCTCCTTGGCCGACTGCAGGACCTGGAAGGCAAAATGATACTGAGATTATAGTGCTGATTAGTCTGGAAAATAAAATTAAATCAAATAAATACAATGACGAAATGAAATGAATAAAACAAAAATACATAAACAAACAACATAATCTATAAAATAAATTATAAAAATACACATTAAAAAATATATCAAATGACCAAATGACGAATTAATTAATTAAATTAAAAGATAAAATTAATTGATACAATATAGTATATGAAATTAAATTAAGTCACACAGTCTCTCAGTTCATCTGAGAAAAGAATAAAACACTGAAACTGCAGTCTGTATTTTTTTTTTTTTTTTTGTCTTTAGTTGTTGATCGTGAGACATTTGGCTTCAGTGTTATTGGCTGAGTGACGCTGCAGTGCCGCTGAGCGCCCAGCAGGGGGCGGAGCCTTCATGTTCACATGTGGTTAAAGGGACATTACGCCACGTTGGAGGACTGACTAAAACATCACTTCTTCACTGTCACATTACAAAACAAAGAAAACTGCAAAGTGGATTTCCACTTCACATGATCAGAGCATTGATCAGAACATTGATCAGAGCATTGATCATGTGACACAGTAAATATCTTCACACACATCCGGACAGATGCTCAGATCTATTCAGTCACATTTAAATAAGAAGTAAAGCAGACTGTCAGAGATCTGAACTGGACTCTGTCTCTACATCTTCCACTATTCTGTTGTATTTGAAAAAAAAAAAAGACGGTGTCATGTTGAGATTTTTTTCTTGTCATGACTAAATGTTTTTCATGTTATAACAATACATTTTTACATTATGATGTTCTTTGTCTTTATTATGACATGTAAACATTTCTTGTAATAAAACCTGTCTTGTTATAACAAGGTAACTTATGTTGTTACATCATGAATCATTTCCTGGTGAAACAAGATCAGTTGGTCTTAAAATCCTTCATCTTGATGTTGTGATAAATGTGACGGGCTGAAAGAATCTGTCACTAAATCAAATGTTGTTTTATATTTTATATCAAAGACTGTTTTATTAGATTTGGGTGGACGATGCTGATTTCCTGGTGAAGGGAACTGATTCCACTTCCTCACACTCCTGGAACGGAGCAGCTGTTTGTCTGATGTTTTTTGTGTAGATTTTAAAGTCAGTATTTTTACTTTCACTGAGGTTCATTTTGACTTCAGTATTATGTTTCATTATATTTGTATTCAAATCAGACAGATATGATTTCCATGAAGCCCGGAGCAGGTTGTTCCTCAGGCGGGCAGCAGGTGGCGCCTGCAGCTCGTTACACTGAACACACACGGCTGACAGCTCACACACCAAATACACTTTCATTAAGCTGTGAAGTGAGTTTGCTCTCGAGAACCAGATATAAAAAGATAATTGGGTTTGTATTCAGCGTCACATCGCTCAGGTTTGAACACTGACAGACTGAAAGTGGTGAGATTAAATAATAAGGTTAAAAAAAACACTTTTTGTATCATAATTTCTCATGAATTAAATTATAGTGAAATTAAATTGTTCCTCATTTGCTGAGGGCCCTGAACGCCTCGCAGGGCCCCCTGAGGGGCCGCGGACCTCATGTGGAACGGACATGTGTTGACAAACAAACTCCACATCAACACTTCATTAGATTTTATTCTGCTGATCATTTTGATTTCAGTGAATTTATCGTTCATAAGGATCAAAGACGGTCAGGACGGGTTTTCTCAAACAGACAAATAAAAAAAACAACCAGTTTGCAGTACATAGAGCATGCAGTGTGTGTAGTGTGTGTAGTGTGTGTGTAGTGTGTGTAGTGTGTGTAGTGTGTGTGTAGTGTTATTACAGTGTATTAAGATTCACCGCTGTAGTGAAGAGCTGTGAGTTTGCAGACTTACGTTAGTGGTCAGAGCCAGTTTCTCTGTTATGTGCTGCAGAGTTAGAGCAAGAGGTTAGAGAGCAGCCACACACACACACACACACACACACACACACACACACACACACACACACACATACGAGGAAGCGTTAAAGCAAACTCACACCTACAAAAAGCCTGCAGTGCCTCTCTGTCTGCTCTCAGCTCTGTGTTACGTTAGCGACGATGCTAAGCTGCTTGGACTTTATGTCAACAGTCACGATGTTTCTGTCTGTCACAAACAAAAAACTCATGACTCTGTGACGTCCAGTGGTGGAAAGTAACAAAGTACAAATACTTTATTACTTAACTACATTTTTCAAGTACTACTACTTTACTTGAATACTTTCAATTTCAGAGCCTTTCAGATTTTACTGTGCTATGTTTTTATGCAAATATCCAAACTCCATGCAGCACTACACTTCTAAAACAGTTTCATGTTTTAACTTCAGTTTTTCTTCCACCACCACTGACTGTTAATGAGAAGTCAAAATCAGACGGAATGTTCCTTTAACAGCCTCAGTGAGCTGAAGTGTTAGCATGCAGCGACAAACATGCAGGAGTCAAACTGCTACTGCCAACAGCCAGCTGATGAAGAAGTGTGTGTGTGTGTGTGTGTGTCTGTATGTGTGTGGTGAAGTCGATATTCACAGAGTCGGGTCGTGCGACAGAAACGCCTCGTTCAGACAGACACGTCACGGCGGTCTGAGTGTCAGGCTGCTGGTCACATGAGATCCGTCATCGCGCAGCAGAACCAACAGCTTTTATTTGTTTCCTGATGGGACAAAGTCGGGACCGGCGGCAGGAAGTCCGCCGGTCCACAGATCAGTCTGGAATTCAGTTAAAATCTGAGCAGAGGAAGCTGTCATCTTCCACCGGAAAAACTCTTCGTACCAGAAGAGTATTCAACCAATCACGACACAGTGTTCATGATAACGTCTTCCCCTCGGAAACAACTGAGACAGCGAGCGAACATGGATGATACGCCGAACTAACTGGTGGAAGAAGACACTGGAGGACATAAGAGATGAAACTCACTTGTCACCGAATGAATTCTGCAAAGTTCAGAAAGAGTCGAATCAAAAATATTTTTCTGAATTTCTGTTTCTGCTCAGCAGCGAGCTAGGCTTCCACTGATTTGGTTTCCAGTAGGAGTTATTTACGCGTCGCACAGGGGAAACGGAAGTGAGGAAACAACCAGATATCTGCCTCATTCTGCTGCTCATGTTCAGCTTCTGAAGGTCCGACTGAGGAGGAAACATCTGGAAACTGAGCCGACACGTCAGAGACGAGACGACAAGCACGAGAGCCAAATTCAGCGCCGTTCGTCAGTTGGGTGGATTCTGTTCACTGTCGGCAGTGCAGTGCATGCTGGGTACGTCACACTGACAGATCCTTCACTGTGTCTGAATTTGCACATCGACCGGGCCGCCATTTGTTTTCCGATCTGAAAATGAAGAAGTGAGCGCCCCCTCGCGGTGCGTCTGTCCAATCAGCTGCAGCTGCAGAAGGCTGCAGGTCGTCATCGATGATGTGACCCGACAGTAAACCTGCAGCGTCTGTGGTGCGCAGCTCGTCTTCCTGTTTGTTTGCGGTGTGCACGCATCATCAGCGTCACGTGACCGAGGCCAGTGAGCTGCCCTGCTGACGCCCTGAGGTGACACGTGACGTCTGAACGCGGCGGGAACTTCTGTTTCATGACCTGTACGATAAGCTAACGCTAGCAGCAGCAGTAATGTGTGTTTGTGTGTGTGTGTGTGTGCGCACCCGCCTGTGTGTGTGTGCGTGTGTGTGTGTGTCTCACCTGGGCCACGCTCTGTTCAGATAATGGGTTCTCATCCGCCTGTAAAATAAAAAACACATCTTAATATTAATATGACTGTGTGTGGAAGAGAAAAGAAAAGAGTGAACTGGACAACAGAAACACTGTTAGTCACTCAGTGCAGATCTGCAGTCAGGGATCGATCAATATATCAGCACATCATCGATACTGGCTGATATCAGCTTTAAAAGCCAAATGAGCTGAATATTGCTGTGCACCAACATGTCATTCATCATCACGCTGTTCGCCGTGTTGTTGCTGCTCAGCGTGCTTCATGCTCACTGCAGGCGTGTGCATGCAGAGTCAGGATCCAGAACACCAGAGACCAGATGTGAGCCGTGATGTGAGTTCAGGACCGAAGCCAGCAAACTCGCTCACCATGCAGTTACCTCATCTCTCTCGCCCATCCTCTCTCCCTCTCCATCAGGCTGTCTCACTCTGTCTCTACACCTGTCATCTCTCTCTCTCTCTCTCTCTCTCTCTCTCATCCTCTCTCTCTCTCACCCTCTCTCTCTCTCTCTCACCCTCTCTCTCTCTCTGTCTGTCTACAGCAGTTGGCTCCTGTCTGTCTGTCCCTCTAGGTTACCGGTGATGTAATCAAACAGGACGAAGCCATAGGCCTGCTCTGACACCAGCTGACAACCAATAGGAAGAGAGAGAGAGAGAGAGAGAGAGAGAGAGAGAGAACAGGTAAGAGCAGGAAGGACAAGGAGGAAAGGGAACTGTGAAATGTACAGAGAACAGATGTTTGGTTGCCATCGACTGACTGTGCTGTAATTTAGTCCGACACTTGAAAACTTTTTTAAGACAGAATGTATTTTATATGCATGTTTGATCTTCAGATGTTTCAAATCAATAAATAACCTGATGTGACTGGCTGGTTGGGGATGATTGACAGCTGTCTTACCCTGTAGTTGACCTTCTGCAGGACCTGCTGGGGGTCGCTCTCCAGGATCACCCTGACAACAGGAAAACAAACGGCCAATCAGAGCACAGGAAAACACAAACACAACAGTGGTGAGACACAAACTGACTTTCTGAGTTCATCTGTTTACTGAACTGTGTGACACTGGAGGACAGGAAGTCAACCTGTTGACACAGTAAGCAGTTTGTCAGGATCTACACTTCCTTCTTTAAAAATTAAGGGCCCACTCCTTTTTTTCCTCTTAATCCCACGGCTGCATTTACATGTTTCACTCACAAAAATCTCATCAAATAGACACTGATGTGTTTCATTTGCCTGACCGTGTCACACTGCCATGTTTTCAGAATGAAGAGAAAATATTACAAACACAGCTATAGTAAATTAATCAAATGTTATGATACACACTCAGATATAAATATCTTCTTTTCCACTGTTATTACCCTCCATCAATGATTTCATCCACCACCAGAAAAACTCCGTCCATGTTGTCCAGTAAACACCTCCGCTCCACGTTTTTCCTACAGAGGAAACATGAACACACAAACTCATTAGCCACATCCTGTTTATTAGCATTAGCCATGCTAGCATAAAGCTAGACATCACATGTGGAAGGCTAGCTGTCTGAACACAAGCCACTAGCATTAGCCACTAACTCAGATTACATAAAAATGAAGGTTGGCTCATTAGCCACATCTGGCAGATTAGCATTAGCCATGCTAGCACACATTGCTATATATTTACTTACAAGGTAAAGAGTTTATTGGCCACATCTGCTAGTACTAGCATGCACAAGCTAGATGCTAGCTCCCTAGCCACATCCAGTGTATTAGCATAAACCACACTAGCACAGATCCCTAAAAACATCATATGGATTTTTAAATGTGCTCTTTATGCCACGTTCATGTTACGTGGGAAAGAAAGCAGAGATCAGAAGAGGTTTTGTTTCAACAGTTTTTTGACAGGCAGAGTTGATTAGTTGGATAAAACACACATGATAAACACATAATTTATTTATTTTATACACCATTTTCCAGATACTTCCACATTATTTACCTCCTAATTGGATAAATCAGAGCTGTCAGAAGATTCCAAGTTGTAGTTCAGAGTTGGATGTTGATGTGAACACTTTTTACAAGTTTGAAGCTGGTATTTACAGTAAAAACCATATGACCTGAACACAGCGTTAGCCCCAAACGATAAATTAGCAAGAGGCCTGCTAGCTTTGTTAACACAGATACATCTTCAGATTTCAGTTTGATCAACTGAAGGGCTAAGTATGAAGAAGGTACAATTTTTAAACTTAATAAAAAATAAAAAATAAATTCACATCAGTTTTCCGTGGAGACAGTGTTTGTGCAGTTTGTGCAGTTTCACACTGGAAAAAGGTGAAAGGACACATGAAACATTTGGGGGAAAAGTCTTGTTTTTATGTTTGCTTGAGGTGGATTTTATCAAACAGGTGATACTTAAAACAGAGATGAAAACAGACGATAGAAATCGGTCACTGAGTAAGAGACGACCTCATGTGTTTTGTATCTGGGTCACAGTCTGAATGGTTCTGTGTCTTCGTTTCAACACACTGGACGAAAGATTTTGTCGTTGAAGAAGTACAATGATATTATATGAAATAATTATTATTTCACCAATATCAGGCGAGTCGTGGAAAACCCGCTGCATTTTTAAATAGTGTGATGTGGATCTTAAACTGTACCTCTCTCACACACACACACACAAACACACACACACACACACACGTGTATGTCAAGTCATATGATTGACATTCAAACATCGTTGACTTTTCAAAAGTTTGCTTATAATTTACAAAAACCTGAATGGAAACACGGCCAGTCTGTCTCTCCCTCTGTCTCTGCACTGCTGCTGCATCGGTTTCCATAGCAACCACATCAGCTGCTATTTGGCCGATAATGTTGCAGTCAACAGTGAAGGATCCACACACACACACACACACACACACACACACACACACACACACACACACACACTACTGTCAGTTGGTACTTTCTGAATTGATCTAAAAATAGCAGCTGAGTGTTTTGTGTTTTGTTGTCGTTCATTTCCTGGTAAACATCATTTCCCATCACAGCGGACGGATCGATCACCAGTCATCAGATTTTTGACAGAACTTTGGGGAGTTCTAGGTGTCGCTGCTCTCCTCCTGACTGGCCTACAGGGGGCGCTACAGATAAAGTTATTTAAATGGCTGTACATGTGGAGGAAAAAAAAAGACTTTATTCCTTAAGATCACAATGAAACAGCATTTTGGGAGCCTCTGGGTTCCTTAATGTGATGAATTTCCTGTTGAAACAGGATGTAGGGGCGGGGCTTAATGCAGAGAGGCATCAAGTGTAAACCAAATTCAGCGAGAGAGAGAAAGGCAGCTCGATTTGATGGGAGGGTCTTAATGTCCAAACTGATGTTTTTACTGGCTGATTTTTTTATGCTTCTTGTTTCTTTTTGTGGCATTTAGCAACGGGAATTTGATATAAAAATATAGCATCAAAATTTAACAATTTTCTGAATTTATTTTTAAAAACATGAATATTCTGACATGAATAATCAGCGAACAGGTTGAATTTTTTCTGTTTCATTTCGTTGTGAATTTAACCATGTGACAAAATGACATTCCACTTTGATCTGCTGTGCTTCCTGTTGAAACAGGATGTGAGGCGGGACATAATGTGGACAGGGGTCGTTTAAATTGTAACTCAATATTACAAGGGACGGTTAGGGAATTTTTTATCTTATATTTTGCAGGGGTGGAATTGTTCAAAAGTATGAGAAGCATTTATTTTTTATTATTTATTTATTTAGTTTTTTTTAACATCCATTAGGACAACATGAAGTCACCTTTAAAGATCTGAGTGAACGCACCTGAGGATCTGACTGAGGGAGTCAAACAGACAGTTCAACACCGACATCAACATCAACTAGAGAGAGAGAGAGAGAGAGAGAGAGAGAGAGAGAGAGAGAAAGAAAGAAAGGAAAAGAAATCAGAGAAAAAGAAAATGAATTAAAGAATGTTAATTTGATCATTATTCTAAGGCTTACAGGATTACTTTGATGTTTTAATTAGTCAAACAAATAAA
>OMLF01017409.1:0-11493 GCA_900302615.1 Holocentrus rufus | reverse complement strand
TCAGCAATTTTTCTCCTTTTTCTTCTTTTCTCTCTCTCTCTCTCTCTCTCTCCCTCTCTCTCTCTCTTTCCCTCTCCCCTGCTCACTCGAATGCTGTCTATAGCTATTGATTCCGCTTCTTCCTCCCGTAGCTCTGTCCAGAGTGATGTGCCTCTTAGGCCCACATGTCTCCTGCCTCCTCTGTCAGCTCTCATCTGAAGACCTGCCACACATCTGCCCCAGCATGCTCTGCTCATGAAACATGAAAGTAACCCTGCAGTGGAGTGCTCTTCCACTATTTGAACAACTTCCATCCCCCCTTTTCTCCACCAGTACTAGAGGAGGCTGAATGGAAGAGCTCAGTGTTACTGAATCAGTAAATTATTTCCATTGCTGCCTTTTCTATCTATCATCTGAGCTGTAATATTATTTTAATTCTAAATTTATGGAATCAAAATTGCACTTAAGTAAATAAAACTTGACTGGAATGTGATTATATTACTGAAGAATGAGACTTGCGGCATTGCCAGCAGTTTCGTCACTGGTTTTTGATGTGTGTCTTCCCTGCAGAAATACAAGGTTGTTCCTTGTTTATGTTTTTGCTTTCCTTGGGACATTGGGATATAGAAGCAGCAGCACATCTGTAGATATGTATGCATAATGCATGATTTATTGGTGCTGCTGGTGAGTTGTTGGGGGGAAATACTGTACTTCACACGTTCCGTCCGTTTTTTTTTTTTGTCTGCTGCCTGAATACCTGCCTGAACTGAAATCTCAGGTTGTGGACTGTTGGCATCATAATTACAGGGAAAAAGCTTCATCTGATGACGACAACTCACAGTATGTTTGGATCTTACATTTGGGGTCAAATCACTAAATCCAGGTTTCCATGCTGTACAGTGATGTTATAGTAATAAAAATAGCTTTTTAGTCGTTTTTCGTTGATAAAAATCTGTTTACATAAAGCGGTGAACAAAGGACCCCTCCTGAAATGACCTGCTGTTGCATCCCAGACAGGACTGCTGTGTGCCAGCTGTAATTACTGTGAGTGATTGACCTATCATCACAGGGCCTTGGCTGTGTTGTTTATGCATAATGCAGATTCAGATTTCATATATTTTCACCATTTGTTCTCGAACAACAATTGCCTTTTAGAGCATAAATCATGAGTTGATTTCATGTCACTCTGGGAATTTGATTGCCTAATAAATCTGCCCAGGACCATTTGCTCATTAACAGCAGATGGATTTCATAGGAGAGCCATGGGGAAAGAATCGAGAGGCTGGTCTTGATAGCTCCTATTTCAAAGCCATTAGTAGACCTCTCTAGATAATGTGGCATCCATTGGAGTTATATAATCATGAAAAGACCCTCAGCTGTGCATTAGCTATATCTGATGTGGCCCACTAGGATTACTGTCCAGCGTGGCTTATTAATATGTGCCATGTGAAATCAATTTTTTTACAACTATGTTCAGCAGGTAAATTTCATTCATCACAGTCTGTGTTCCTAACTTATTTCTCACCTACTGTTGCAATATCATTTCCATATTGTCACTTTATGCAGTTGCAAGGTGACCAAAACTATCCATAAAGGTATTTTCCATGGCAAAACCTGTTGTACAGTAAATTAGATTTATCAAGTATGAAATAAATTCCTTTTGTGTGAGGTGAATCATAATCTGCTTCGATTTTTCCTAAATGCATTCACAGAAGGTCACCTCGCTCATTTGGGAAATAGTCGCCATGGCTACACTAGTTAGAGGGGTGCACTGATTTCATTAGTGACGAGATCTCACGAGGATGCTTTGAGGACAGTGAGCATAGTGCGGGAAAAGAGGAGTGTCAGGGGAGAGGAGACAGGGAAGTTGCCGTCTGAAGCAGTTTTCATGAACACATCACTGGATATCCACATTTTGAAAATATGCTTTTCTAAAATGTTTTGTCAATTTTATCAAAATGTCTCATCAATTCCTCATCACATTTTAGGGCCTGGAGGATGGTGTGGGATGGCGGGGGTAGCTGTCTTTGACTACAGTTCTCATGTTTCTGCGCCCTGCTGTACCTTTGGGTCCTGACCCAGGTTTTAGTCATTGCTGAACTATCCATTTTCCTCCCACAGTAGGATCAGTGCTAACAGACTAGACTAGACCTCTGTAAGCCCAATCCTTGTTGCACTTGAGACCTTTCCAGATCCATATCTGTCAACAAGCTCACCTGGCAGTGGGTGGAAGCATAAGCAACTTGCAGCTTCACAACACTGCAGCATTGCAGTTGTTGTATGTAGTTGTTGTATTTCCTGCTGTTTGTGCTAAGCTTATATCCTTTACGTGTTTCTTCTGTAAATGCACAGTGAGGTGGGGATATATAGGAAAAATATTGTAGTCTGCTCTGCTGTTTCTTTTCCAGATGCACCGCGGATCAGAATTTCCGATGTGTATAGAGGGCATCTATGTGCAGTGAATAAAAGTGGCCAACTTGTGTCTTTACTCTCCTGAAAGCTCCACCTGTCCATGTGCTTTGAGTTAAGTTTAGATAAGTCTAAGCTCAACTATTACATGTCAGAAATTGATTTTTTAAGGGCTACAGGGTAGAGTCATGTGTAGGTCCATACAAAGCAATGTTGAATATGTATTTTAACCATAGGACTATATTTCATTGCTGCATGTCTCCTTCAGCTCACATAGTTTATTGAGTCTGTGCTATGAAGTCAGACATGCAGCTCAAATTGTCAGAATAGCAGTAGTTTTTAAAACATTGACTGTATTCATGCCACCACTACAATGGGAAACTGTTAAATCCATTCATCATTCTTGAAATCCACACTCAAAAGTGCCTATGCAGGCTTCTAGCAGTTATGAATCGAGTGGAAGAAGATATGAATTAAAGGTGATAGCAGAATATTTATGGACCGAACATTTTCGTTTTATGTATATTGGTACATTTCCTTCCTACACTGTACAACAAGAGCGCTATTTTTGCTGGGAAGCAGGTCATGTCGTCTCATACTCCACAACATACTTTAGCTCGGGGTGGTGGAGGAGGTTTATAGCGTTGTCATTCTTCGTTACTTCTGCTCTCAGGCAAACAACTGTGGTCTGTTCCTTAGCCTAAACTCTGAAACCACACCATCTCTGTACAACAGTCATAACCTTTCTTTGAGACTCAAGTCTTGCTGGCATCTTAACTCGTTTGTCCTCTCTTGTTTCACTGTTTCTCCTGTATATCACAGACACGACTCAGAGTAGCTACAAATGGGCAGCATTGAGGTTAAGTGGGCGATACTTTATCTGTCAAAAAACAGATTCAGTCGGTGTATTCTCTAATGCATTGATGGATGGCAGAGAAAACTGCTGTGCAGTCTCTATTTTGTGTATGTCAGAAGTTGAAACCTTTTGAACTTTTTTTGGACTGCGGTAGCAATTATCCGTTAAGTGTACACAAACCCCTAGAGACAGTGAGGTTGGAGCAGACCTTTGGTTTTCAAAATGGAATAGCAACTTGTATAACACTGGCCTATCAGTTTACAGAGACCCAAACAGAGCTAGTGTGGCCTGGCATAATATTAGTGAGATTTTTTTATCAACAAGTTTGCCTACTGGGATTTCCAGGTTTGGCAATTAACCTGAAATCCAGTTCAGATGAGTTAAAAATAACATTAATAATAAAACATTATTCCTTAAAATATATCTAACTAAGCAGAGGACCGTCTGACATATCAAATGTATGCTGCAGCTCTCCGGTGCTTTTGTATTGTATTGTGAGTATGTTGCTTTATAGTTGTCAACTGCACAGTATGTGTACAATAATGAGTAAGGTAGGCCCTCCAGCATATTTCCCTAGGGCCAGTATTTAATGAGACTGCTGGTGTGTCCATCATATTTAATCATTGTTTGCTCTCTTGTCTGTAGCCAGGTGCATCTATGATGTACTGTTAACTGGGTCAGGCTCAGAGAGCGAAGGACTCTCTCCCTCTGTCTGCCTTCAGAAACTTACCAGTGGTCCACTTCAGTTAGAGTACCTACACACTTAAAAAACTTTTCCAGACTAAAGTTGGTGAATTTAATCAATCCTGGTAGGGATTATTGTGCTCATTTTCTTGTTTTAAAGCTTTAGTTGCTTTTTTTTTTTTTTTTTTTTTGCTTTTTGAATTGGAGACCACCATACACAACATTAGAAAACAAGAGAAGTGACACTTGAACACTGTCTGTCACAGGCCACAGCAGTGCAGCCCTGGCAGCTCTCTTTATTCCTCTGAACTTTCTCTTTTCCAAGTGGCTGTAATCTTGCTACACTCTGTCTCCATACCACTTCTGTTTCTGTAGATCCCAATCACTCCCCCTGGCCTTTATTCCACCCACTTTCTTACTTTACTGCCTCTCCTTTGCCCCTGCTCTCTGTCTATCTCACCCACTGCCTTTCTCTCTGGCTCAATCTCTTTTTTTTTCTCCCTCTTTCTTTCTTGGTCTCACTTTCTCTCGCACTCTGTGTCTCCCCAGGGAGGAGTTGTGTATATGACTGTTCACCTGTTTTCTGCTGTTCCTCTGCTCCCTGGTGTCTCTGAGCTGCTGCCATTCTCTGGTGATAACTCGAGGTCCACGGAGCAGAACGGAAGCAGGATTTAATTCCCTCCAAATACACAACTGTTGTGTGCCACTGGCCCGACGCCACCACGCAAACCCAGATCCACACAGGCAGACTGAAGGTTAGGAATTTGTAATAAAAAACATGCCTTCTGGTGCTGAAATGGATATCAGTGAGGAATTGAGTTAATGTGGAAAGTTTACTTGGCTTGGCTCTGCATATTGCATATTTTTGAAGTTTCGGATATGTTTTAACAGACTCAAGAGAAGAAAGTTGATTATATATTTAGTGTTTACCACTTTTCAAGTTCAAGCCACAAAGTTTTTGCCTTGAGGGAGCAAAGTGTATTGCAAGTCCTGCCTGCACGTATCCGTCTGTGTTTGACAAGTTCATGCCCTAGTACTTACCTCATGTCATCACTCATCTAAATGAACTGATGAATTCTGTGGGATAATGTAGCACCGCTGGCTAGCTACAAAAAACTGTCTACATCTAGCTGGGTATCAGTGTATAAACCAGCTTCTCAGCCCTTCTTTCTCCGTCTGATTTGGCCAGTGTGGCCAAATAATCCTGATGCTCACCTGTGTTGTTGTCTGCTGCACGTTTAGCTTTGATTGTCTTTCTTTTTGTACTGCTTTCCACCATTGTTGTTGCTTTGACTTTGGCCGCTAGCCTCCCCATCATGGCCACAACTGATCGCACTACTGGTCACGTCCAGAGCAAATGGTATACACCCCCAAATACCCTGAACATCACTGAAAAACCAATTTCAGGCTAAGATGGGATTCAGGCATATATATGCATAAGGTCACAGACAGACACAGACTGAAAATACATAATATATGTTATTTATTTTTTATTAAGAGCAAAAGTTGTGTGTTATGTTTTTAATACTGGAAAATTCTCCATTCCAGACTTGATTCAGTTAACTCTCTGTATACTGCAAGTTTCAAGAAACCTCAAATATTGTACTAGTAACCATAGATTTGTTCTCCAAATAATGCCACTGCTTGTAAAATCAAAATATTGCACGGATAAAGTAGTTTGTTTATTGCTATTATTTTTATTTGATTGCTCTAAATGGCCACTAAACTGGAGACTAGAAGTGATTGTATTTGCGTATCGGAGATCTGACAATGAATTTTGGTGATTCAGAGGCCCGAGATCTGCTTTTTAAGATAAATTTGTCTCAGGTGTGGTAGACTGAATTCTGCTGATGGCCTGGTGTTTTGTTCCACACGGGAAGCTGGCGACTCTCTCTGCTGCAGACATTTAGCAGATAGAAGCCACCTTGTCTCTGATTGGATCCCTGCAGTGGACAGATGTGAGAAGAGGTCGTAAGACCCGGAGAGTCATCAGACCAAGTCATCACACTGGACCACGGCCTTACATCACAGACATTCATAAAGACCGTCGATAGTGAGTTTTTGTCATTAGAGTCCTTCCAGTCTAACCATGTTCCTCCTATACTGTAGAAACATCAAACCACTTCTCATTTGTGGCTCCATTTGTTTCATATCATTATCAGTAAAAACAAACTAAGAATGCACACATAGCATCAAAAACCATTGGATTGCCAACACCCACCCTGCCCAATCTCACCGCTGCTGCTATCACCCCTAAAACAAACATGATAGCACACAGCACAGACCATCCAATAAATCAGGACTTCTCGCTGCCGCACTTCTCACTCCCCAGTTGTACACACAGATCCCTTTGATGAAGGAATTCTGTTTTTGCAAAGGCTTTGTCACCCCTTCCCCCTCCTTTTTCTATCCTTTTTCTATATGTTCAATTACACTTTTGTCACAGACCCCTGCATTCACGCTTTTATGAGCTGTCTACCAGATGTATGTGATGTGCACTGGCTGTGGGAAAAAATAATTACATCAGTACAATATAATTAAGAATCTATCTGTCCATATATCTTAGCCTGAAAACAACAAAAATAAGAAGTTTTTTGTCATAACAGATGAATTTATATTAAAAGAGAGAGACAGATATTTAGGTCTAATTTTAAGATTTATCTTAGTTTCAAGCGAATGCCAGCCCAAATTGCAAGCATCATGACATTTAAAATGTCAAAAGTGCCTCTTGACAAATTTGTCTGTCTTTCTAGAAATCCAGGGCACTGAGGGGGTGAGGTACTTACTGCACACTTATGCTTTTCTGAATTAGAATTCATTGGATTTTTAATGGATGGTTAAATACCTACCTTTTTGAATCCATTACACCAGATGTATTTCTAATGTATTTACATTTTAATACTTAAGCTTTTCCACGATATGCTTAGTGATTTGTAGGCCAGGAATTATGTGGTACATACCATTAAAGAAATGGAGCTTCTCACAATATGGAAATTGTGTTATTCAGTATTTATTTTAGCAGTTATTATAGCAATTACTTTTATTTAATTGTATTATTTAATTGTATAATTTAAGTTAATTGCTGGACCAGTGTAATGGTGCAGGTTTTGTCTCCAAATGCACAACATATTTCAGTCTTTCTAAGTGGTCTCTGTGGGATGCATCTTGTCTGTGCCATCTGGCATGAGTAGTGGAAGTGTGTGTGGCTCACTCTTCTGCAGATGTCTGTTACTTGACTTGCAGTGCACTAATAAGAGGGCTAGCAGGATTAACTGGCTCCCTGGATCCTCCAAAGCTGGTTGACGAAAGCACAGAGGACCTGCTCTCTCCGGCAGCTAGCGAAACACATGGAATGAATGTAAATGCGGTATAGCGATGTAATTCTGTGGTGTGCATTGTTTCACATGGCTTTCACTCTGGTAAGGGTGAACGTATTTGGGGTTCGTGCTTGCTTGATCAACAGCTCTTGTGTGATTTTGGATTTGTCCACAATGATTTTGTTTACAGTAGGAACACTGAGGCAAAGTGACTTCCTGATCTAATTTGTAGGCCCACATCAGTGGGTAGCCAGTAACATGTCAGCAGTTTCCTCTGCTGTCTCTTTCTGTATTGTTGCTGCTGGTGACCTTAGCTGTCTGTTATTGCTTTGTTGCAGATTGTTATTGTTGCTGATTTTGTTGCAGGGCTGATGGATACCTTGGGGCCTGCAGTTGTAGATTAAAACCCCTCTGGGATGAAGCTGTTAAATGTTATTGTCATCAGAAGCAGCTGCAGAGCTTCAAGTTTGTGGTGTTTGTGGGAAAGCAAAAGCATTATAAACACACATAGCAGGATGTATAATGAGAGCTCTTTTATTTCCTTCACCCTCTGCAGAAATCACACACATTTTAGACTTGAGCCAACCAGTGTTTTAGCTACATTCAGCATTAGTGACCCATTGCACTTTGAAAATTGCCTCCACACTTTAAAGATTTTTGTTTTACAAAAACAAACACAGCCCAACAAAAACAACAGCCGTTTACCAAAAATGAAAATGTCAAAATTGGTTGCTATGTCATTACAACAGTATACCAATAATAAACATTATGGAGCTGCAACCAGCTCTCTTACTTATTTATTAAATGTCGATCATGTGTCTAAACTAGAAGGCACTTGGACAGTGGCAGCCTGCAGCTGAACGATTCTCCAACTTGCTGTTATACCCAAAGGCATATTTCCTGTCACTTACAGTTTAGCTTGATTTCAATTAGATCCTGCAGTCTTACCCTCCTATTTTGTGGCAAGTGTCAAAGTCCATAATTTTCACAGTTATGGCAAAAAAACAGTAATCAACTAATGGCGGATATCCCAGATCCAGGCATCATTAAAATCTAATCACTTGCACTTGGCACACTTATGTATCCATATTTTATGGAAATCCGATCATACGTTTTTGAGGTATCCTGCTGATAGATAGGCAGACAAATGAGTGAGTTGGAGACATAACATAATCTCACATGTTGGAACCTGAGCTAACTGTGTACTTTATAATAGCTTTTATCTGTGGTGATAGAGACTGAAATGTTAAATAGTAATAGATGGTTAGAACACCACAGAGACAGGTTGGGAGAGAATACATTAGCTTTGAGGGCAGAAGGTTGATAAGAAGTGAATATGTGCATGTCATCTCTGTACAAAGGGTCACTCACTACAAGCACAAATCTATGCAGTCTCTCTCTCTCTCTCTCTCTCTCTTTGTTTCTCAATTTTCTGCTTAGAAAAGGTTGAGGTCAATTGAGGTGCGTCGTTAGAGGTCATATACATCAAAACCGTGTTATAGGCAATAGTACGTGTTGTTTCTCTGATCCCTACAGATCAATTCTAGCCATTGATTGCATTAAGGTTGTGTGAGCATTTGCAATTCTTTGTTGTTTCCAGTCTGATGGATGACTTTTCATTATCTGTCTTTGCTGAAAACATCGAGGGAACAAAGAAACCCAGACCACAAAATGAAAGCACACACTGAAAATGGATCACATTGTCCTAATTTGGAGTTTTAATTTGCGGTAAATCTAGTTTATCATAGCACGCAGTAACCTGTAAGACGTTGTCATCGTTCATAAAAGGTGTGCATGATGTGAGAGTGAATCTGGCCTGCTCCAAGGTCTCTGTGACGTTCATTAATAAGAAAACCTCAGGGAGCGGATTTACACACAAGAGTGTGGTAAAGGACAAGGAGGTTATGTGTGTGTGTGTGCATTAGTGTATGCATGTATGTGTGTCCTCCTAACAGTCTGTGACTCTGTCCTCTTGGCAACAGAAGGTGGCCCACCTAACCAGTCAGCTAATCGGCCAGCCAACCGTACAGCCAGTTACTCAGCCAAGAGCCTGTCAAACATACATTCAGTCGGCCAGCCAACCAGTCAGGTGATTTGCCAGCCACCACTCGGCCAGCCAAGCAGCCAGGCAGCCAGCTGAGCCAGGCTCTTTCTCGTGATTTCAACTGATAATGAAATTAACATTTCTTTTTGTTGAAACTGGCAGGGGAGGTTTGGTCTGGGAGAATCATTATGCATTGACTTTTCCCATTTCAATAAAAATGAAATTGGAAAAGTGGGGAAACTTTTCCATAAAACTCAGACCTAGTGGCTTTCTTTGTTCTTCTTTTTGATATGTGTTGTGTGTGTGTATATTTATTAGATAACTGTGCCAATATATTTATAGTTTTTCATACTGTGATTATGGCATGGATTTTTCCCACTAAATTGGTGACCTTCCTTGCCTCCTGGTTACAGTACAGTTTGTTTATGTTTTGAATGATTCTTTCTGTCTAGTCGTATTTTTGATACTTTTTTTAATGTATTACATGGATTCCTCTAACTTCTTCGACTTTCATTGCCCTTCCAGAAAGCTTAAATCTAGTGGCTTTCCTTATCTTTTTTTGCTACACAATGTTTGGATAATTTGAGAAATGTATTTTTATTTTTGTTACTGTCAGTACTGTGACTGTTCCTGGTATATCTGGCTAAAGTTTTGTGGTATGTAGGTTTATGATTGAAGCACCTCCACCTCCCTCACAGTTTAGTTGTATCAGTGTGAGGATGCATACTGCTGAAGATGTTGCATTAAAACGTTGTAAACGTCGTTTACAATTTACACCTTATAAAACAAACGAGCATAATCCGTGTGCTCCAGTATCCTCTGCTCATTTCTTTTTGTTGCTCCTTTGCCAGAAAGATTTAACAGCACAAGGGAGGAGCCGTTGTCCTGCTCTGTCCTCAGATCACCAGCGCTGTCCATGTCCATGCATCCCGAAGTGCTCTTTTCACATTCTCTCAGTGCCTCATGCCCAGATGCTGCTGACTAGTTCCTGTTTTTGTCACTGCTGAGGAGCGAGCAAGACTGGGGGCCTGATGGGAGCTTGGATACTCAAGAAGTGTGTTTGTGACAGGGTTGCTGCTGGTTTGAATCCCACACGTTAGCAAAATCTGGATGGATAATGATGATAAGCACCTTTGACATCCCTTTGAGCAAGGCAGTCCTAGTCGAGAAGCTCGATGGCTAACAGTAGAAGGCTGTGCTTGTTGTTCCCCTGTGTGAATAATTAAAAAAAAATGACTTTACATGCACTTCCATAAAATATGCAAAAAAGCTAGGTGGGTTTTTCTGCTTTTACTGCCTAAGACTTGAGTAGTATGCTTTACTTTTACATGATCCTTACTTGATTTACTGCAGTCCTGTGTTTAATGTGCTCACTCAAGGCTAAGAGGATTGAGAGTGGAAAAGAAGCAACATCAGATCGTGTGAGGCGAAAGAGCTGTCCGCCAGCACAGCTGAATATTCACAAAATGAGAAAAGAGAAAATCCTATGAATAAGTGATTACCCTGCCAAATCTCTAGTACTGTACATCAACGTACTAATAGGCTATACATCAGAGAGGCAGGGGGAGGCCCGTTGAGAGATACGGCTGTTATTTGAAGTGGTGAGAGACAGTTAAATGCCTGATAGCTTTACACCAGAGGAGATGAAAGCGGAGCAGATCCTGGAGCCGAAAGTGACTCCTCAATAACAAGTAGGGAGAAAGTGCATGGTAAATTTGAGTGTGGAGACGGAGCATTAACACGATAGCAAAGCACTCTGACTCTCCTGTCTCCACAGTTAAACTCTTTTTCTTTTAATTTCTTTCTTTCTTCTCTTCTCTTGTCTTCTCATAATTTCTTCTCTTACCATATCTCATGCTCACTATTTTATTATCTAATTTTCTCTGTAAATGCCATACGACTAAGAAACTTTTATTTTGGTTTTGTATCTCAGATAAAGTTATTCACTCATCCAGAGCAAAACTCTTAAGAGTTTCCTGTGGAGTTTGGTATCACTGTATGACCTCTTAAACTTCTCCAGAGAGGGAGTAGAGAGGTTTCCATGCTAAATGGTAGAATACAGCCATTCAGGGGGCAGTGAGACAGCTGCTGCTATTGGTGTGAGTGTGTTTGTGCGTGCAAGCGCGTGCCTGCATTTGTGTTTGGGAGACAAGTCCTTGAGAAGGCCCTTGGTTTGACAAGGGAGTCTCAGAGCAACAGGAGGG
>OMLF01017402.1:3911-15959 GCA_900302615.1 Holocentrus rufus | reverse complement strand
AGGGGAATGAATTTTGCACATGTATAATTTAAGACATGTAAGACGCATACATGCATCGCATGCACAAACACATGCATCCATGGATGTGCACGCGAACATATAACATGCGCACACACACTCACATACACACGCTTACACAACTGCACATACACACCATGCACACTCTACATATCCGTGCTGTTAATATTCCAACAGCCTCGGCATCCACTTAATCCTAACCCATTCTGACACCTAAGCCCTTCTCTCAAGATGGCCCTTCTCTGCCAATGTAGAGGGCACAACCAATTAAGGCTGCCAAAGAGAGCTCAACAGCAGCCATGCTCAGACAGACTCCACCAGCCAAAATCACTCTCAATCTCCCCATATTAATCTCCACGCATCCCCTGTCAACTCCACTTTTTCATGCCAGAGCCAAAAATGGTCACACACCACTATTCAGTAGATCTGGCAAGCCCTCTAATCCAGCCCCGCTCTGTCATTTTGGCAACCTCTAGTCTGTCATCATAGCTTACCTCCCAACACACCACCTCCACCACCACTCGCACACCCAGTCTGGCATTGTGTGATCCAGCCACACTCTACCACCATGCTGCTGGCGGCTCTACAACGGCGCTTCCAGTCCTACAACGGCTGCCAACTCCAGCCCAGCCCAGCCCGGCTCTAATATCCTGCCTTCCCCTTGCTACCGTGCCAACCTCCTACCCTCTGCCAACCCTGCCAGGCATCGTGCCAACGCATGTCTGTCATTGACTGCCCCTCCCCCCCCTTGGGCTCTCATATTAACACTGTCAATCAGACCCTGCTGTTGCTTTCGCCCCTGGAGGGCATAGACGCCTCCACATTCAACACCTGTCAAATACAACAGTATAACCGCTTACTTGTTAGGATTGTAGAGTTTAATGGCATCAAGGGGGATTTCTTTATTCATTGGAATGTCAAAGCTAATGGCTTTTAATCTGTGTTTGTCTCAGGGTTTGCTGCACTGATAGGTGCGCTCGTTCAAAGCCAGGCAGTCTGGCATTTTCTTCGCCTGCAGCACCCCTTCCTCTTGCTTATTTCTCTTGTTTTTGAATTATCACATCTATATATTTCACCACAGCCAACAGAACAAAAATGTTCCCTCTTCAGTTTTTTAAATTGGTCTTTTCCTGATCGCTCAGTTATATGCTAAGTGAGCTTCAGGACCAGAACCAGTTCATGAGACTCAATAGGAGTCCATTATTGAATAGCCTTATTCTCAAATGGATTTTTAACTAACAGGAGTTTATGTTTTTATTTTGTGGCATTTCTACTTTATTTGACAGTGACAGCAGAGATAGAGAGGAAAGGAAGGGGAGAGAGGAGATGACATGCAGCAAAGGGTTTTAGGTTGAAACTGAACCTGTACGTGCTCTACATGATGAGTTACCACAGCGCCCCTTGGAGATCTTACATTTCTCGGTGTGTTTCTTGCAGGTGTATCAGAGTCTGGACCGTGAGTTACAGAGACATGTGAGTCTCCAAGATGCTCTGCAGCAGTGCCAAACCTGGCTGACCTCCGTCTCAGAGGAGTCAGAACCTCCTGCACATGCTCCTCTCAGCCTGGAGGAGGCGCTACAGCAGGTTGGTACACTGTTGTGCACAAAACCCTCTTAGACAATTAGTTTGCTAATAGTTTGCTTGGGTTTTTATTCGCTTCCATGTTCAGTTAATTGCTCTTGATGACTTCTGTTTGTTATTACAAAAATGATGAGCACAGCTGAGATAACAATATTCATGTTGTGTAGCGATTCAAATGACAGTTTAATTGCATGGGGACAAAAATATGGGTCATGCAATTTTGCAGATTTGCCTTAAAGGAACAATTTGATCAGTCAATAAAATCATAAGACTCTTAGCAAACTGAGAATTTCCTTTTTAATGATAATAGCCCAATTCAGTACTTTATGAAGATAGCTAATGTTTGCTGGTCACCATGGTAACAAACTTTGAAACAAGAACCAGCTATGAGCAGAAGGGATGGGACAGTGTACATGACATCCATAAATTCTTGTGTATGTTTATTTTTGTTTAATGCGCTGTGTTTATTGTGTTCATTACCATATGCCACCATTGCGGCACAACTCTTCTTGACATGGGACATGGAATAATTAACGAAAAACTTAAATGGTTCATTAGGTTTAGTCTTTTCATCGGTGATGCTGTCATTGCTCGCAGGTGAAGCACGAGCGAGCTCTCCAGGAGCAGGCCAGCACTTACCTCCAGCTCGTGTGTTCAGCCTGTGACCTGACAGAGCCGAGGGTCAGAGAGACGGCTGCAGCCATCCAGCAGGTCAAACTCCAGGTCAGACAATTACTCTGAACACAGCACACCTTGAAAGAAGCCACAGAGAGGTTTGACTTAGATATTTGTTGTCACGTGTCCGTGCAGACTGTAGTAAGTAGGTGTGTTAACCAAAATTAGATAATTATTTAGCAGGGTCATAATTCATTCATTTAAATGATCAAGAAAGCACTTTCTGTGGACAAAAACCTAAACTTTTCTTCAGCTGGCTTTAAGTGAATTATTTGAACATTCATGTGACAAGTGCTTCCTTCTTTAACTTTCGATATGAATGATTTTTCTGATAAAAGTCTGAATTTAGCCCTTTGTACTTTTGTGTCTAGATCGAGGAGCGCATGCTGCTTTGTGAGGAGGTGGCAGACAGTTGGAGGGACGCGGAGGACCAGAAGGCGGATCTGGAGGTCCAGCTGAGAGAGACGGAGCAGCAGCTCCTGACCCTCGCCAGGAGACCTGCAGAACTGGAGCCCAAGATCGCACAGAACCAGCTGGACAAGGCGCAGGTCTGTCTGGGGGTTTCTGTGCTATTGATGAACAAGTTTCATTTTAGAGGAATACCTTGTGATTGGTGGACTGATCTGTTTAATTACAGATAAATAGACTCAAATCTCAAGCATGAACTGTGTTGGAAATATGTATCATGAATCAGAATATAAATTCTAAATTGCGAACACAGTGTAAATATAAAATCATATGTCATTCTCTGCCGTGTATCCTGCAGGAGTTCCTTCAGCAGATTAGGGAGAGGCAGTCTGAGGTAACCCATTTGAGTGAGGCCATTGCTGGGCTGACAGAGGGACAGGAGTCCCCTGCCCTGAAGGAGATCGGGAGTCTGAGGAGGAGCTGGACGGAGCTGAGCCAGAGAGCAGAGGAGCTGGAGGCCCAGCGGGGGGAGGACATGCAGCGGAGCGGGGAGTACCAGGAGAGCGTGGTGGCTGTGGAGGAACTCTTCCACCAAGTGTCCAGGGAGTGGGACTATCTGGCCAGGTATTGACCCTTTTTTGGGGAGGATGTGATGTTTGAGTTTTTTAACCTCCAGCTTCTGTTTATTTGAATGGAGCTTTATGTTTTTTATCTTCCTGATTCTTGTAGTTTTGAACACTTTGTCAGTTTTTATGGTAATAAAACAAACTGACTATATATAAACACACAAACACATTTCTTGCTGCTATCTTGTTCATTGATTTCTCACATGCACATGCAATACATAGTATAAACTCATGTCTATCAATACTGTGTGTAACAAGGGCGGACACAGAGAGCACCAGTGAGCATCTGGAGGCTCTGAAGAAGTTGTCCAGTGACTTGGAGGAGCGGAGAGGGACTCTAGAGGAGCTGAGGGACCAGAGACAGGCTGTCCTGCCCCGACTCAGCCTGCTGGACAAGGAGCTGGTCAAGCAACAGGTGGAGCACTCCTGTGGATTTCCAATTACACCTTGATATGAGGATATTGAAGCAAAATTGATATTAAAAATGAAAATATTTGCTATTAGAATTTTGAAGCTAAAAGCTTTTTCAATCCCACTGAATCCCATCTCCCAATTTTTGCCTTTTCACAGGTGGGACACTTGGAGCAGCGTTGGTCCCAGCTTGAGGGCCTAATCCAGCAGAAGATCCAGGACTCAGCCCAGACCCTGGAGGATCTGGCGAGGGTGGAAACCCAGCTGAGGGACGCCCGAGAGTGGGTGGAGGAGCAGCAGCCCGCTCTCACCTCTGCTCTGAAAACCAGCCCGCCCCCAGACCTGGCCCAGAGCTTCCTGTTCGACCACCTGAGCGTGTGTGTGGAACTGGAGGCTCGTCAGCAGCTCTTGGGCCAGGCCGTGAGTGAAGCCCAGGCTGTGGCCTCCAGGCTGGGGCTGAGCGAGAAGAGATGCCTGCAGGAGCTTGTGGAGCAAGCCCAGGCCGAGGTGGAGGCTCTGGGGGCTCGGGTCACCCAAAGGAGGAAGTACCTCAGTAAGGTAAGACAGCTTTGGTTTTCTGCTGCATGCAAGGAACGAGTTTCTTCCAACCTGGAAGCCATGTCAAAACTTTCAAGAAACAAAATTTATGTTGCTATGCAAATGTACATAATATTGAATACTGTATTCTTCTTCTTTAGGCCTTCACAGAGAGGACGCAGTTCCTCCATGGCTTGGGGCGAGCGCTATCCTGGGTCCAGCAGCAGGAGAGGAAAGCTCTGATCGACGACCACATAGCGCTCCTCCCTGAAGACCTGGCCAAACAGGTCGCCGCGTGTCGGGGGGTCCAGAGTGCCTTACGGGCGTACCAAGGGGAGCTGGCATCTCTCTGGGCACAAGGGCGAGAGTTGGAGCGGGACGCCACCGACAAGGAGAGAGCGGAGACCCTGGCGAGGCTGGAGGAGCTGCAGGCGGTCTTCGAGATGGCCCTTCAAAGGACCACCCAGCGTCTGACGGACTTAGACAAGGCCTTGACGTCCAGGAAGTACTTTCAGGTCGACCTGGACAAAACGTGCCATTGGTTGAGACGGGCGGATGCCATTACCTTCCCTGAAATCAACTTAACCAACATCGATGATAACGCAGAACTGCAAACGCAGCTGTCCAGCTTTCAGAATGTCCTGGAACAAGCTTCAGAGTACGAGAACCTCCTTCTCATCGTCCAAAGAATAGGCCAGGAGATACTACCTACCCTGAATGAGATTGACCACTGCTACCTGGACGAGAGGCTCAACGCCCTGCCTCAGCAGTACAACAGCATCCTAGCTCTAGCCAAAGAGAAGAGAGACAGAGTCCAGCAAGTAATCCTGGAGAGAAAAGAACTGAGCACTTTCTTTGATATCACTCGTAATGCACTGGAGGAACTTCAGGAGCAGTATGACAATCTGGAGAAGCAGACTATCAGCATCAGCGAAGAGGAAGTCGTTCGGCTAAGTAATGAATACAGGAATCTGAATGGAAGCTTGTCCCATATTAGCCCTGCTGTGAGAGAACTTAATGGGAAAAATGAGGGGTTTCTCAGCAGGGGCCAGCAGTGCAGAGCCAAGGAGACCCAGCAGCTGGTCAAGCTCCACAACGCGCTGAAAAGGGCGATCGATCAGAAAATGAAGCACTTAGATGATGCCTTGAAAGCTGTCGTCGAATATAATAGAGTTTCAGCCAAGTTGGACTCAGAGTTAAAGTCTGTGAAAGAGAAACTGGTCGGACTCAAGTCGGACTCAAGCCTAAGTGCCATGGATAAAGTGACAAGTCTTTATTCGCTGCTTGACAGTCTGGATTGTGTAAGCGCTCAGGTAGAAGAATGTAACCGACAAACCGAAGGCCTCGGTCTGAGCTTTGAGCCCCTTGCCATCCAGGAAATTACCTCAAGACGAGAATCGCTGCAGTCTTTTCAGTTGGAAATAAAACGTTGTGTCACGGAAAGTGAAAAGACTATTGGCAAGAATGAAGATTTCGCGAGAGAGATTGAAAAGTTGTCGGAGAGGCTGGGGAATATTAAGGCCAAATGTGAGGAGCCCTTGATCCTTTCAGAGGTCAAAGTTGAGAAAGTACAAGAGGAATTGAGGAGAGTGAAAATGATAGAGGAGGAAGTGAAAAGCAGATTAAAGGTCGCAGATGCCTTGGGGAGCAGAGAGAAGCAGAGATTTAGTAGTAGGAAGGAGACGCTTCCAGCCCATGTAGAAGAAAAACTGCAGGAGTTGACCAAACTGGGAGCGGAAGTTCAACAAAAAATTAGCACTAAACAGGTGAGTGTTTATCTTACTTGGTATTTACATTATAATAGCATTGTCTATCTACTAGATCTTCTCAAATATACTCTTTTTATGATGATATTGCATGTAAGTGATACAAACTCTCACAACAGATGGGAAGTTATTAAAGTAATGCAGTTTAATGGGGATCTTCTACTTTTCATGAACCTGATCCATCATTCATGACTTGAACCTGCTGAATATTATTTTTCTACCCTTGTTGCTCCGTAGTATCAATATTAATGGGCTTATGGGACCTGAACTGAAACATTTGACAGTTTGAATTCCAGTTTAAATAAGTGCTTAAGTGATGATTAATTTATAAACCTCGTGGGGATTTAAAATGGTAAAATGCCATATCCCGAAAGATTCCATCCACTGTGGTTCTTGATGAATAATTGTGAAAGATAAAACAGCGGAGACTTCATATCACTCATTGTGTTCCCCAATGAGGGGATTTTTGACATTTGACACTTTGGGCAGAGAACAAATGAAAACTTAAATTCCAAAATTAGGTATCACCCATTTGGGAAAAGTGACATCTCTAATGTAAAAGTAAAACTTACAATGAAATATTATTGATGTTAATATCACTGGAACATTTTTGTTGATATAACAAGCTATATTTTTAATGACATAGTGCGGCCACAGTTGGATGTAGAGAAATAAAGAAACATAAAGAGAATTTCATTGGACCGTCATCTGTATGTCTTAGGTGGCTGTGGATCAAGCTCTTTCCCTGGTCCAGAGGCACCACTCGTCCCAGCAGTCTACCCAGAAATGGCTGGACAGTGCCGGGGTTTTCCTCCAGAGGGCCCGCCTGGGAGTGGAGCTGGAGAACCAGACGGAGAGCGTCCGGGAGCTGGACGAAATCTCCGCCCAGGAACAGGCCTTCACGGCTGGACTAGAGGAACTGAGGGCACTGGATGCTCTCCTGGAGAATTTTGTTGAACCGGGAGTAATGAAGAAACAAAGAGAAAATGTGGAAGCAATGCAAGTGAGAAACGCAGAGGTCAAACAGCAGCTGGAGACTCGCAGGGAGATTTTGCAGAGGTGTGTGTTCTTCTGTGTTTGTGCATGTTTGTGCATTGGGGGCAGGTGATTTGTGGGTTTGGCATGTGCGGTTGGCGTCTATATACTCAACATATTTTCACCTAAAATCTCAGTAGTAATATGTAATTTGTGTCATTTTCTCAGGTGCATGGCTCTGTGGAGCTCCTTCCAACATGAGAGAGAGTTACTGGTTGGAGAGATGAACGAGGCAGAAAGCAAGATGGCCATGTTCTCTACAGCTAAAGCGGCCAACATCCAGGAGGCAGAGAACAAGTGCCAGAGATACAAGGTAGGAAATCGTCTGCCACTCAAAATGCAGAGCTAAAAAATGGTCATCCTTATATTTGCAGGATGTAGCTGTCTCTCACATGGTTACATAGTTATGAACTTTGTAGTGTGCAAACTAGTGTGTATTTATTGTCATTTTCCATTTTGGGAAGTTGACGTTGTTTTCCTCGTCTCTCTTCCCCTCTCTCGCTGCAGTCCCTGGTGGCTCAGATCGATACACTGGAGGAGCCACTTGCTGCCCTGAGAGAGAAGGCAGCGGATTTGGAGCAGGTCAGCTCCGAGTCCAGTAGAGCTGTCACCAGCCACTCTGTGTCGTCACTATGGCAACGCTGGACCAGGCTCTGCAGTGTGGCCCGAGCCCAGGAGAGGGCACTGGAGGATACAGCCAGGGAGTGGAGGAACTTCACTGAGAAAGTAAGAGATTGTTGATTGTTTATTTTACATGGCACCCTGTGTGTGTGTGTGGGTTTATGTGTGTGTCCATATGTTCCTGCATATGTCAATGCGTATGTGACTGATTGCGTTTTCATGCATGCATATGCATGCCGCATATTGCTGGCCACCAGTGTGCCTGCATCCAATCCATCAAACAAATGTTTACTGGCAAAGCTGTTTGTTCTTACATGAAACTTACAGCTGACTATTACAGCAGTCTAATGTTCTTGCATATGTAGATTCAGGTCAAGCACAGCAATCTGAATATGAGTGGGCGTGCTGTGATGTAATTCTAGGCTCCAGGCCAGTGGTGCGCTCCCGCCAAACCACTGTGTCGTGAAGCATTTTCCCGCCTTCTGACCTATTTCGAGCATGAAAGCTGCTGGCCTCCGACTCACCAGAAGTCCCACAAAGCACTGCTCCTTAAAAGGAAATGAGGCCAAACCGTAGGAAATGCTCACTTCCTTGTATGTGGCACATTCCTGTTGTCCACCGGCTGTCAATGGCCCCATTGTTCAGCTGGACATGATGTCATTTGTTACAGACTTCTCTCTTGACTCTGGTTTCTGCCATGGACTATAGCTGAGAAAACAGATCAGACTTAAACAGCAGCAGTGAAATATATGTGCAGTAATACAGTTACAGAATAACTGATCCTCTAGATGTCCTCCAACAGGCTGAACGTGGCCATTCTTTTACTTTCATACTTTCATTATGCATTTCATGAAGTTTATTCCCTCACGATGGCACACTCTCTCTACTCCAGAAAAGAAAGCATGTGTGACCAAGAGATGGTGCTGTTCTGATTGATATGCTTCATTACCATAATGATATTCTAATGATACCTGTCCATCAAATGGAGAAGCTGCTGTCTTACTTGGTCACTCAGATAACACAGTTATTCTGGCTCATTGGAGCAATTCCCCCTTCTCTCCAACATTATCAGTCATCTTTTCCTCATAAATTAGCTGCATCACCTGTTCGTAGTACAGTTATGAGCTACAGAAAAGATTCCTTGATACACTGGTGATCTTTTCTGTCACTCAGATGGAGAAGGTGCGCTCAGTGTCTGCAGACCTCCACGGCCGCGTCCCAGACAGCACGGTGGAGAAGGCAGCCACCAGGGCGGCGCTTCAGAGCCTGCTGGAGTACCATGACTCCTTCAGCTTGGAGGTGGAGAGGGAGCAGTCCGCCTTGGCCTTGCTGGGGCAGCACACTCTCAGCCTCAGAGGAAAGGAGGAGGATGAGGACGTGGATAGAAAGATAGAGAATGGACAGGAGGAGACGGCGTGCCTGCAAGAGATCAGGAACATGCAGGAGCAGTACGAGAGGTGAGGAGAACATAAAATAGGATTATGCAGATTCACTTTGAGGCTATATAATATATTACCATAATATCTTGAGGAAATAAAATACTGGTATCAGTATTTTCACATAGAATAAGGGCCTTGGTCCCCTTGACTTATTTTGAGGTTGGGGGGAGTTTCAAGTTGTTCTACAGACAGCCAGAGGGGGGCAGTAGAGACACTGTCTCTCATTGGACTTCTGCAGTGTCTTCAACCCAGTGCAGTTTTGGCCTCTTGAGAAGGACAAACCGCAATAGGCAAAGATGAGAAAACCAAACTGTAGCCCTAATCCTAACCAGAGTTTATGATCTCACCAAATAAATAGTGAATTTATGGCTACAATTATGTTGTGTTGTTTTTGGCTTCTTTGTTGTTGACGTTTTTCAGTATACTCTGTTACTTGCAAGAAATTTATCAATCCATTATGATTATGTCCTCTTTGACAACTTACTGTGAGAAGCAGGGATCTTTTAGCATGTAATTTAAAAATATCTTTTATGTGCATCACATTCATGCCAGGAATCTTTGGAAGAGGAGGAGGGGAGTTTTTTCAAATGTTACATATCTAGCTTGGGAGCAAAATATTTTCCATCGTCTCCTAACTCTCAGTTCTGTTCAGCCTCGTGTTGCAGGTGCGGGCGAGCAGGGCTCAGGTGCAACAGGAGCTGAGGGAGAGAGAGGATGTGGAGAAGGAGCTGGGCCTGGTCAAAGGCTGGATCCAAGACACTCGTGGCTTACTGCTGAGTCCCACTGCAGACCTGGATTCACTGCTGCAGGAGCTAGAGGTGGGTCTTCACATGCATGCAGCAGGTTGGAAGGGGGGAGACTGCGAAGCGAGACTGAGTCCCTTTATAAGCAAGAAGAGAATAAAAGCATGATTTGTAATCATTTGTTTGCTGCTGTGTGTTGTAGACGGCGCATGGTGAGGTCATCAGCAGGCGCCAGAGTGTGGAGCGTATGACAGAGCTGCAGCACTCCAAGTACCAGGACCTCCAGGCCGGTCTGCCCTCTGAGCTCAGTATGCAGCTGGCTGAGGTGGCTCTGGCCCTGGGCTCCGCTGAGGACCAGGTAACCTCTCCCAGCATCAGTTAACATTATAGTGAATGTTGTAGTATTTGACAGTTCAACAGGACTGTCACACTGGTGTTCAGTAGTAATTTAATCAAATATTATGGTCAAAATATTATAGTCTGTCTTTGACTGTAGTATGGAGAACTGCTAGTTGGTTTATTCAGTAAACGGCACCCAGTAATAAAACCATCTTGCGGTGAACATTTACAGATACATCATTCAGACAGTTTGGGGTAAAATGAATAAAGTAAATTGAGCTGTTGTCATTGCTACAGTACAAGTATGGTGGTGCTTTCCAGATTGCTGGGATGCAGGCATGCATCCCAGCAATTTTATAATTGAAAATAATGTAAATGTAATGTAAAGCATGGATGCAAAGAATGAAGCAGTGCTTGAACCTGAATCAGGGCTCTTAGGGCTCTGCACGGCCTAAACAGCACATGTCATAATTACCCTAAGCAGTGTGCATTGTAAAAAGGGTTATGCACAAACAAATGAACAAGCACAACAAACTGGCACATCATTGCTTAGTAATTTGAGTGTTTTTGCCATCTGCTCTAGGTCCAGGCGAGGGAGAGGGAGGTGCAGCAGACCAGAGACGTGAAAGAAGACTTCAGCTCCAGACTTCACGACATCGAGGGGAAACTCAAGACTATCTCTCTGAAATTGGGAGACAAGGCTTCTGACCTGGAGGAGGCCAGAGAGGAGACCAAAGTAATCAACCAGACAGATTGACTAATTAGAAGGCAATTAGCCCTCGTTAAAGCAGCGATTCATTTTGCAGATGTTGAGGTTAATGAGTGTGTCTGTGTTGGAATGGCATGAGCTGAATTCTGCCCTTAATGGTGACCCACTTTTGTGAGGAGTTTTCCAGATGGGAGTCTGACCCCCTTCCCTCCTCTGCTCCGTCTTCTCATCCCAACTCTCCCCTTACCGTCTTCCCTCAATTATCTTTTGTCCTCCGCCCTCCTCTATTAAGAGGCCCCCAAAGCCTGCACTGTGTGTTTGGTAATAAAACAATCTCCAGTTCAAACAGATGGAGAAAGCCACCTGGGGTGTGAGGTTTACTGACATGCACTCTTCAATCTTTCCGCTCACTTAAACTCCCCTTTCTCTTTGGTCTTTCTTCACTTCACTACTCCCCCCCTGCACCCCTCCCTTTTTCTTATCTCAACTTGTCACCCTCTGACTAATAACACTCTCTCTCTCCTCTCCTCTCCTCTGCAGTGTCTTTGTGAGGAGTGTGAAGGCTGTGGTCGCTCCCTGGCAGAGTTGGGTGTAGCGGTGCAGGAGTTTGGGGAACAGAACCCTCTGTTGTGTAAGCAGCTGGGCGATGCCGTGGCCAAACTGGCTGAGATGCAGCGCCACACCACGCAGCAGGCCCAGGACAGGGCCAACAGACTGAAGAAGGTGAGACAGCCATTCAGTCCACCATGCAGCAGTCTGCACTTTGTGAAGGCATTTCTAATTTTGATTGAATGAAATGCACAATAAAGTTTTGAATCTGGATACTTTAGCATTTTGGCCAATAAAGGAAAACACACAATATTAATTTATCCTTACAACAGCGCCTCCATTCACTCATTTCGCTTCCTCTCTTTGATTTGAGCAGGCGGAGAGACAGCTGGAGGAATATAAGGGGATGAAGTCTTTCATTCTGGGCTGGACAGAAAAGGCGGAGGCGCTGGTCACTGGTAACATCATCTGGAGCTCTGCTTCTCAGCTGCAGGAGCAAATCCGAGCACACCAGGTGAGAGTCCTGCAGAGCGGTGTGTGTGCATGGCCTCACAGCTTCAGAAATTGTTACATTATTCGCTATTTCTAGGG
>OMLF01017399.1:5866-17358 GCA_900302615.1 Holocentrus rufus | reverse complement strand
CCTTGTTTTACTGGTTCCAAATGTTTAGTGGAAGATTAGGAAAACAGATTTGGATTTTGGCTTTGTCACGTCCTTGTTAAGCTAAGTATTATAACTGAACATCTCCTTCTGTCTGCTTTCTACATCATCCCCACTGGCTCTGTATACACTGCGTGATCACGTTGTTGGCTCATGTCACTTGCTCTCTCTCCCTCTCTCTCCCTCTCTGTTTGTGTCTCTCTCTCTCTCTCTCTTTCGTGCTTCAGACTACGTGAGGGAGTGCATTGTGGGTACAGGTCAGAGCTACAGGGGACGGAGGTCGGTGACAGTGAGCGGGATCCTGTGTCAGGCCTGGGCTTCTCCTATTCCTCACGAGCACAAGTAAGACCCTCATGTGGTTTTCACTACCACCTCTACATAAACACTGAATTTCTACAAACTGAACCTTGTTTATGGATTCGACTCACATCCGCCCGTCTCATTTGTTGAGGAAATAACAAAGTGTTAGAGCTGCCATCCTCACCAGTGGTTCTTTCTTACTGTAAGGAATGTGTTAGCAATGCAATTAGCTGGTAGCTAAAGGCCAGTGTGCGTTTGTGTGTGCGCGCGCGCGTGTGTGTGTGTTTGTGTATGTGTACGTGATATATTAGGGGTTGATTAGGCTCTCGGGTGTAGTCATTCATCAGAACTGATATGCTCTGACCTCATTGCAACGCTTTACAGAGTCACAGATCATTTCCTGCTGTGGCCTTACTGTTTATCTAGCTGCGTGTGTGTGTGTGTGTGCCTGTGTGTGTGCGTACGTGTCATGCATATGTGCTTCAGGGGGATTACGATCGTATCTAATATGTAGCTCCCGGTTAAGCCCTGAGTGCATCCCCCTTGCTAAATTCCCAGATTATGCACATTTTTCAATATGTCATTGTACTTAATACCTTTTCGGATAAAATGTGCAGCCTCCAACAAAGCCTAAACAAAGGCAGTTAAGTGGTGCAGTGGAAGCAGAGTATGAGTTTAATGAATGTGTTAACTTTGTCTACACAATACAAAAATGTCCAGCTCCCGCCAGCGTGGGATGAGATAATTCCAATTGCTTCCAAAATGGTTTAGCCGTTTTCCACAAGTGTCAACATCGTCAGAGAGGGCGAGACACTCCATCATCATTAAGAAAATCACATTTGATTCATTGTGATTCTGTAATAAAGTTGAAGAAAAATTGCCATTGGCAGCAATTTTCACATGATTTAAGAAGAATAACGCGCACACACACTTACCTTCCAACTTTATTTTCTTTGTTTCTTGTGCTGGTTCCCTCGTTCTCTCCTCACCCCCTGCCTGCTGCTCAGAGGTAATAGATGTCTTTGAAAGGCTTTGTAGTGAGTTGTCACTGTAGCACAAGAATCAAAGGGAGCAGTGTATGTTTATACCTCCAGTGAACTTGCTTTATCAGACTGCTGTGTAGGTCAGGTAATAAAAGCCAGGCGGTTTGTAAGCTTTATCAGTCAGCTCACAGGCATGGGAAAACTCGTACACGAAATTACAGCTACACACACACACACACACACACACCACAAGCACACGCACAAGAACAAATTGCATCTTTATCAGTGAAAGCTTTCTCCTTTTTTGTGATTGCCAACCAAAGACCTTATTTTTAATTTTCTTGTCATTTCCCACTTGACCGAAAGACCACTTCTGAACTTCGTCTTTTCATCATCATTCGGAAAAAAACAACTTGACTGAAAAACTACACCGTGTTCGTCATACGCAACTGGTGACCACAGCCATGTGTTTCCCTGATGCAGAACCAACATGAGTCATGCAGAGATTTATCGCCGTGTTTACACTAGATGCAGAGCCAGCCTCATGGAAAACGAGTGATGCTTGTGCATACATTTCTTTTACTGTAAAAGAGTCGGAGCTCTTTCAAACTTTCTGTCTGCCAAGGTTGAATCCTTTTGGAGTCTCCATAGTGACCGCGGTTAATTTTCACTGCTTATGGACAGAGAGGCAGGTTGCAGCCCTTAGCGTCTGGCAGCAGCTCTCTCAAAAGCGAGAGCAGGATTCTTGATTCTGTCAATGATGAAAGAGCCAACAGAAACTGTGGCCTTGGGCATTTTTGTGCGAGAGCGGTTGCTACGCATGCTAGCCAGAATTTTGGCAACCGGGCTTTGTACATGTGTCTGTTTGCGTAACTGGGGCTTTCTGGTTCCTGACAGATTCATGTCCAAGAGGTACAGGAAGAAGGACCTGAGAGAAAACTACTGTCGAAACCCAGACAACTCCACCGCTGGACCGTGGTGCTTCACCACTGACCCCCGCCCACACCTCAGACACCAAGAGTGTGGCATACCACAGTGCTCACAGGGTAAGCTGCTCTTCTCTCTCTCTCTCTCTCACACACACACACACTCAAACACAAACACACAAAATGTATCTGTTCGTATGTAAGCGGACATCCATCTTGAAATAATGCCCATTCCACTTTGCAAATTGCCTCGCCAATTGCGGCTTGATAGTCTGGAATGAGCTGCAGCAAATTAGGCAATCACATACCGCCTTGCACTAAGTGATGTTGGCTCTAACTGCGCTGCGTTGTGAGCGTGTGTGTGTATGTCTCTGTATATGTGTGTGCGTGCACAGGTTTTTTTTTTTCTGTCGAGTTCAGCTGCAGCAATCTCCAGGTGTGTGGTTCAGTTTATGCTGTCCTCTCTCATTCCATCAAGCTGCGGTGTTGTAAACGGTTCAAACCCAAAGAGGCTGGTGTTAGGACCTTAGAGGAGATTAACCCCCCTCCCCTCCCTCCCTCTCCTATGGATAAAATGCTGGCTATTTTACATAGCTGTCCCAGCGGTGCACAAACACAGCAACCATTGGCTTGGAGTTATAGGCCTATAAATAAAACTCTTATATTTATCCTGTCAGGATGAGAGAAAAGCACTTTCCCACCAGTGTTTCGGCCTCAATGTTATATCACACAATATTACTGTCAGGCACTGATCTCTCCCTCAAGAAGGGGATGATAATGACCTCTGTTATCTAATCCCTGATGATTCATGCTGTCAGTGGGGATGTTCCCTCTGTGTGTACGACACTGGTTCATGTTAATGAGTGAGCATGCTGCGGTTTGATAAGACAGAGCGAGAATTCGCGCTGCTCTCCAGCTCACACATTGGAGCCCACATTTTGGATCCCATTGGGCTTTCACAAGTTGCAAAACGGAGTTAATGGCCTTTTTCTTTTTTGTTTTGATTAAAAAAAAGCACGTATTTGTTCAGAAGAAAAATGACTGGAAGGGTTTATCCAAAATTAACTGAATTTAATGAGAAACATACGAACCGACACGTAAACATGTGTGTGCACATACACCCAAACACACGCAGGCACTGGTGTGTCATGGGAATAGTGGACTCATAAACATCTGTTTCTAATCTGGATGCTTTCTGTTGTTTACACGGGACAATGTGCGCTAAACACCATGCTAGACAGCTAATTTTACCTTCTGAACATCAAAGAGGTCCTTACCTTCATTAGTTTGACACATACTATATATTTTCATACATTTAGCGTATATATCAATAATATAATAATGTGGTTAAGCTGGACGTATTAAGTTTGTTTGTACTTCACGGAAAATTCCAGCCTCTAACACATTAACACCATTTAAAAGCTCTGGTGCCGTTTTGTTGTTTGATGTTGAGTTATTGTGAACGAACACACCAAAAGTCAATCGACTGACATCATCTGATGGAAAAAAATCTCCATGATCTAAAACAGAAGCGCTAGCTGTCCGGTTTCAATGTCAACCCCCGATAAATATCAGTCCACAAGGGCTTCTTTGCAGACTCGCTGATTTGCAGTAATGTTAAATAAACATGCAGGGAGAAATCCAGCACATTGAAGAGGGAGATGGAGCTTCTTTCTCCCATTAAGCTTCATTGTAGCTGCAGTTGCTCTCTATGTGCATTGTGTTTGTCAGTTTTACCAATGGAAGAAATTAAATTATGCCTTCAAGCATCAAAATGGCTGCAGAAACATGTGAAGATACAAATCCCTGTTTTTAGAAAATGTTTTGTAATGTATTTTAGGGTGGAACCTTCCTTTATATCACCACTACGTGAAAGAGTTAAAGTCCTCGTGTTCCTTTGATTTATTTTAATCACAAATGTTTGCCATGCTGCAACCCTGATACAACAAAGAGAAAGTACTGAATTTCACTCTAAAAATCCTACTGTTGATTTTATTTTTAAATTCTTCCTTTGAACTGTTTGTTTTTGTTTGTCTTTTGTATGTGTGCCTGTGTTTGTGTATGTGTGTGTGTGTGTGTGTGTCCATGTGCATGTGCCTCATAGTGGAGTGTATCCACTGTAATGGAGAGGATTACAGGGGACCTATGGACCACACAGAGAGTGGAAAGGAATGCCAGCGCTGGGATCTGGATGAACCACACAAACACCTGTACCATCCCAAGAGGTAACACACACACACTCACACTCACACACACATACACACACACACAAACATCTGCATACCCAGCCATACTGCAATCTGCATGCTCAATCACATAGGCTCTCACAAAGTCATACATAATGCAATGGCAACTGCACGGCAACACCCTCGGTAACAATCAGCTCATAGAATGTATTTTATATGGTCATGAGGCACAGGCTCTCATTTTGTATATTTGTGGAGTCCACATTACTCTTTTACTGGAGATGAAGTGATTTGGATTCAGGAAGCGTGCCTTTCTGTGGAGAAATGCTATCAGAGTGCAATGTGTAATTGTGTATTTTTAGCTGGGATATAATGAGAAAACACCTCATTTTGGCTTCATGGGCCTAAATTCCTTAAAGCTCTCAGCAGATTATAAAGCAGCCTGGAGATAGGTTTACATCTATTGTAACTAGGGCCATGTATTTTAATAATATATCAGTATTCCTTGCATGATCTGTGTGTATGTGTGTGTCTGGCTGCATGTACATGTGTGTGTGTCCATATTGATGTGTGCAAGCGTGTGTTCCAGCCAGTCAGAAGGCAGGTGGTCTGGATTAGTGTGGACTCGTTAACACGTCCTTAATCATCCCGGTGTTTGTGTAAACGAGGTCCCAGACTGCACATAGCACTAATGTAATGAGAGGGTCCCACAGCCTGACACCGTCGGCCTGCTGGAGGCTGCAGGCCTGCAGGGATGGGGGCTTTGGGAGGAATCTGAACACCTGTAGTGGTGCAGCGTATATTGTCTTCCAAACTCCCCCCGGGCTTTGAGCTGATTCACAGATGGAGCCAACACAGTATTCCAGTTATAAATTGTAAAACATTTCTTCACTGTTGCTCCTCCGTCTCCTTCAGGAATCCTTGGAAATTGAAATTTAATTCTGTTTTCAGGTTTCAGAGGGCTTAAGGATTTATGTGGCTATTAGTGTTTTGTTTTGCATTAGTGTTACTTTACCTCAAGAACTATGAAATCTGAGCTGTGTGCTGGCTTATAGGGATTATATAGGAAAAAAGGGGTGTGAATCTTTGGCTTGACATTAATTCAGTTCAATTCACAATACACTGGTTTCTATTCATAAACGTGCAATAATGCAAGAATATCCTTTTTTTCAGAAATTAAAAAAATAGTCTTTTTTAAGTGTTTCATATAAATTCAGACTGAAATCAGAGCAATTCATTCTATTAATTTCTTTTAGCAGATCAATTCAGTTGAATTGGCAGAACTGATAATCGATGCATAAATGCAATGAATGAATTGTTGCACTACTAATATGCAACAGTGTGTGTGCATTGAGTATACTGGTGTTCTCTGCTATATGAATGCTACCACTATATGTAATGTACATTATGTTGCCATGCAATGTGCTCTTTTTATAGCTTTTTTCTGGCTCTGAGCTTGTTTTTTTGTATGTGTTTTGTATTAGGTACCCTGACAAGGGCCTGGATGATAACTACTGTAGGAACCCAGACGGACGCCATAGACCCTGGTGCTTCACCACGGACCCGCACACACCCTGGGAGTACTGTAACATCAAAGTCTGCGGTAAGTATGCGTGTGCATGGATTTGTGTGTTTGCATTTGTTATGCGTGTTCAGTGAAAATCTATTTGCGTATTTGTGTTGCAGCATTTGTGTTTAGAGTCTGATTGTGCACCAGGATTTACAACAGTACATTTCATTTTGCCCCACCTCTCCCTCTCATTGGCTGCAGAATATGCGCATGCACACACACACACACGCGCACACACACAGACACAGTCCTTCTCCCGAGTTTGGCCCTCTGTTATGTCTTCTCTAATAGCCAGAATGTTTATTTTCCCCCTGCACCATTGGCTTGCTGTTTGTTGTTCTATGCCAGCTCTTACGTGCGGTGGTCAGTCTGCACGGGGCTCAGTTACTGCTGCACATAAACCTCCTGTTAGACGCACAGACACAACACCAGGGTTGCACACACACTACAAGCAGATCGTTTACATTACACTTCACACACAGAGCGAGCGAGCGGTGTGAGTAATGTGTAAGAGGGGTGTCTGCGTGTCTCTGTGTGTACATGTGACTGCTGGCAGAGAGTTATTGCCCTGTACAAATGTGTCCATAAAGCTCATATGTACTCATGCAGCTGTGTGTTTTGCATGTCCACACTTCGACAGAGCAATCGGTCAGGCAGCTATGCACTAGCCGACCCCATAATCAATATAGAGGTGAGACAGCTACTGCGGGCTTCAGGAATATAAAACACAGAGAATACTCGTGTTGTTGTTGGGCTCGGCTTCTCCCTCCTGAGTCTGCAACTGGCCTGCTTGCCTGCTAGAATCATCAGCAGATCTGGCACCATGTTTACTAGATGGCAGTCCTCCATGTGGGCCCAGTGATTCACTATTCCCCCTGTTTTCCCTCTAAAAATTGTCTCCCACCCCCTGCTCTCTCTCTCTCTCCTTCTCCCACTCCCCCTCTCTCCCTCTCTCTCTTTCTGTCCCGCTCTCTCTCTTGCTCTCTCCCCCTCTCTCACTCGCTGATATGGGTGTTTGTTGGGAACAGACCAAGTTTACGACCCAGTTAGTCTTAATCAAAACAAGGCAGAGAGGAGAAAGCAAGAGACAGAGAGACAAAGTGTTCCTTTGTCCAGGCTTGCTCTTTTGTTTACGGTCAAAACCACTGCATATCTATTTTTAGACATTACTGTATAGACAGAAGCTGTTTAAGATACTGGAAGAGACGTGTTCTGCACATTTTAGTGTATAGTCAAGCATAACATTTCAGGCAAATGAACTCCAGGATAATGAACATGGCCTTGCATGTTGCTTTCCATCAGCTGTCAGATCTGATACACTGAAAAGCAGAAAAAGGCAGCATTTCCTGCCCTGGTTTTGAAATATTACCATAATAGTGGGCCGTCTGAACCCCTAGAGGGAGCTATGCTGTTATAAGCAGGTGGCTCAGATATTGAGGCTGTTTGGACAAGGTCGACTTGTCAAAGGCACGTTCATATCGCACAATTACTCTGCTCTGTCATTATCCCTAATTATTGTTTAACGCTCATCACTCCTGCACAGATACACCAGTTAAAAGCAATGTGGAGGAAACGACCACGTGTTACCATGGAAGAGGAGAGGGCTACAGGGGGACAGTCGACGTGACGCCCACTGGCCTCACTTGCCAACGCTGGGACTCGCAGTATCCTCACAACCACACATTCCTACCTCAGGCCTACCGCTGCAAGTGAGTCACATTCGCATAAAGAATAACATCTACCCACCCACCTACAACCCCGCCACTCCCCACAAGCACACAGATGCACAAACACGGGTTGCAGAATGACTAACTCTGTGGTTTCCAGAGACCTGAGAGATAACTACTGTCGGAACCCGGACGGCCAAGACTTCCCATGGTGCTTCACCACCGACCCCAGAGTCCGCACGATGTTCTGCACCAACATCCCCCAGTGTGGCTCCCACAACACGCTGGACGATGGTAAGAGCAATCAAAATATCATCAGGGTAGCTTTAGATTTAGTGTCTTTGGTGCATGCACGTTCACTATCTTTAATGGAAGCGTGCTGCAGGCGAGAGAGCGACACACCTCCCAGCACTTGTTTGTGTGTCCAGGATGCACTGAGATAACAATACCTCAACTTTTTGGAATACCGCACGTGCACCGCAAGTCATGTGACAAGCTATAGCTCAATCAATCCGCTCCATAGGTCTCTCATGTCCATGTGGGACATCACAACATCCTGGCTAACAGCTTGGAAGAGCGACTCATTATAGACGTACGTTCGCAGTTACCTGGAGTTATGTGACCTTTCAAGTTGTCTTTATTTTGACACGACTAAACAAAATAATGCATGGAGAAATATCAGCTATGAACTTGGGGTGAATGGTAAGCATGCTACACCGTACTGAATAGCTACCAGCCTGTTAGGTTAACAACTACAGGATGCCTTTGGTTTCTTAGTAACGGCAGATTCGACCGGAGTGCAACCTTCCTCGTGCCTGGATAAAACCATTCTCCTGGCGTTTTTCAAGCATTTTTAGCTGCTCTACTCACTACATTTGAAGCAGGGAAATGTTCAGCATGTTCATGTTCTGCAGACCTTGAGAGTTCACATGTGACCTTGTAGTAAGATCTGCTGAACTACTAATAGAGTAACCACACGTATCGGTTTGAGCCCATGTTTTCTGCCTCCCTGCGGAGAACTGCGGCCCTTCAGGACTGTGGGAAGGGCTGACCACCACGCATCACATAAACCATCTCTGACAGCGGCTCAGGATCGTCAGGTCTCTCTGGACAATGAGAGATGGGGTTGAAGGATTAGTGCTGGATGGGATTTTTTCTGGGGCAGCGAGAGATTTGGAAGCACAAGATGTGGATCCATGGCTGAATACACAAATTCTAAATTCTCGAGGGATCTTAGGCACTGCTAACAGTGGGATTACACGTCCTGAGGTCGTGTTTTGGTCTACCCTTGAGGTTTGAATATGTTCCCACATGCAGACGAAAAGCAGGGTGATGGACGTTTTAAGAACATATTTATGACCTGTGTTTTTCTCAGGCATCATTGCGGGATTGTGCCTGCTCCCAACCAGGCATATTACAAATCCCCAAATGAAAGCTTGGAATTCAGGGCCTTCCACTGTTTTCACTAGTACTTCGATTTTTATCATGATTAAAAATACAACACATACCGTATGGTACAGAATATACAAAATTTGTCGATATGATGGTGCAACTTTCCTGTGTTTGTATAGAGTTGTAGAAATTGACTGTCTCTTTTTTTAAACTGCAGACTGCTATGAAGGCTTTGGAGAGAATTACCGAGGAGAGCAGTCAAGGACGAGATCAAACCTGCCTTGTGCTCCCTGGAGAGACCACAGCAACAGGTCAGTCCTCTGGATCTGGACTACCTGCTAACTTAATAACTTTCCCACATCCAGCTATGATGTGCAAAACAGAACTGCTCTATCAATAATTCCTTTGTATTTCAGTGCACTCTAAAACAAGCACCTTCCCCAAAAATATAGATCAGGATGTCACACAGCTCTTGTACATTCAAATTCTAAATGTTTGGACGAGACTTGGATCAAAGCAGACAGTCGATAATGTGCAGAAATTATCCAGATTACACGAGTATCAAAGAGAGAATCATTTCCTGAGAAATTAGCTTTTTTAGATATAATGTTTCTGCAGGACGGTGTTGGTTTGCAGGAGAGCATGTGCCTGTGTTTTTCCAGAAACATGTGTGTGAACCTGAGAGATGAGGGTGCTGCATGTGGAGGTCAGGGAGCTGTTATTGACCTCTCGTTAAGTAATTTTGTTGTTAACGGATCAAGGGAGACCCTAAGGTTTCTCAGAGGAGAAAGGGCTCCTGTGGGCGCTGCGATTAGCCTCTCCAGCATCTCCTAATGTCTAGAGACGTGTTTCCTTGAAAATGACCTAACTCAGCAGGAATGGCTCCCAGTGATATCTCGGCTGGAGGGGGGGGGTACACTTCACGCCTCACCTCTGACCCCCCGGCCACTCCCTCCTAGGAACACTTCAAAGCCAATCAGCTCCATTGCTTGGCCCCTGCTCAGGGGGTCAAAGGTTAGGGCCAGGGAGTCACTGGGCGAGCTGGCAGAGACACAACACACACACGAAAATATGTGAAACCTGGGTGTGTACACGTTTGTACACACATGCACACTTCGCCCAGCACATTTTGTCTCCTGCACACTCACACACTCATTTTAAACCATGAATTTTGTAGCCAGCCCTTCCTTCTTCCCTCTCTCCTTTTCTCTCCACAACTCCTCGGTCTTATCGCCCCAGGAATCCAGTCTGGGAAAGAACTCTGTCTGTGGTTCTTTCGAGAATATCCCCATGTGTGGGATATGTCTGCAAGCGCATGTATTAGATATGTGAGTGTAGGTGGGTGCATACTGACTCAGTGAGTAATTCCTCTGTAGATCACCTCCTTATCTCCTCCTGTGGGAGGGAGCATACACAGCTGTGTGCTTTGACTGTCCAGATCCTATCTGGTTAAATTGGTGCAGCTTTAGTAATACTAATAGTTGTAAATCACTAGATACTTTTCTGCTTTCATCGAAGAAACAGTGGAGTTGTCTGTGTAAATGAATAAAGGAAAAAAAAATCTCTTTTGTTTCGCATATTGTCTTCAGGGATCGCTGAATAGTCATGAATGATACAGTTATTGGATCGCATGGGTAATACTGTTATGCTTATGTGCCTGTGTGTGTGTGTGTGTGTGTGTGTGTGTGTGTGTGTCCAGTGGGGAGAGAGGCATGCTCATGGCTGGCCTGGATGGAAGCTACTGCAGAAACCCTGATAAAGACAAACACGGTCCCTGGTGTTACTCTAACAGCTCGGCTATATCCTGGGACTACTGCAATGTCAAACCATGTGAGTGACACGCACAGGTGTACACGCACAAACACACACACACACACACACACACACACACTAATACTGATAATACTGAAACAGTTAGTTGATCTATCAGTTAGTTGACTTACATGAAATTTCAATAATAATAACAAGTAAAAATCCCAAGCATTTACTGATTCAAGCCTTATGATCCCTAAAATTCTAATATTTCTTACTTTTCTCCATTCACATCATTATAAAATTAATCAAGTCAGACTGAGGAAGCAATTTGAAAGCATCTCTTTAGGCCTTTCAAACTTCACATGAGTATTTTTCCTTATTTTTGACACTTTATAGACTAATCAAAGAAGTTATCAATAGGTGGAATCAACAATGAAAATGATCATTAGCTGCAGCCCCGTCACATAAACAGATGCACACATGTACACACATTCAGAGAAGATGACAGACCATGTGAAACTGCCTGTTTGTCCTGTAAATCCTGAATGAGAGTGAGCTTGCATATATCTGTCTGCGCCCTCTGCGTCTGTCTCTCTCTCTCTGTCTCCCTCTCGCTCTCTGTCACACACACACACACACACACACACACACACAGACACTTTATTGGCTGCATGTAGATCTGTCTACACTCACAG
>OMLF01017398.1:8589-20434 GCA_900302615.1 Holocentrus rufus | reverse complement strand
AAGCTTAGTGATGTAGGTCAAGATTGTGTGTGTGTGTGTGTGTGTGTGTGAGTGAGAGAGTGAGAGCACTCTGCTGACAAAGCACATTCTCTCTCTCTCTCGCTCTCGCTCTCTCTCTCTCTCTCTCTCTCTCTCTCTCTCTCTCTCTCTCTCTCTCCTATAGATAATGGGATGATGGATTAAGTCCAACATTGGTAGTGACAGGCCTTGGATTGCCCTGAGCTTTCAAACGTGTCTGAGAGAGAGAACAACTCTGTTTCCCTGCTGGACAGAAAGAGAACTGCACAGAGAATCTCTGAACAGCTCAGAACGTGCTTTGAAGTTTGACTGAGATGTTACGTAACGTTAGCCAGTTCGTGTGTGTTCGGGAGCAGGCATGCCTGCTCAACGTGAAACTTGCAATTAAAGATCTGAGTGATTATCTGCAGTATTTTCATATAAATAAATGTGTGATGTGCTGCTGTATGTGTGAAGCAAATGCATACAGACGTACCTGTCCTTATGTAAAGGGGAGGGACATTTGAGGCATAAATTCACCCTCCTTTCTGTCATTCTTCTCTCTATGTGGCCATGAATTTATTTAGCATTTATTAGCTGTTATGCTGTCTGTACATTATACAATAGGTCCCTTCCTAAATCATGAGAAAGATGTAGTTTGAGGTAATTTAAGGGATTTACCCCAAAAAACTGCCTGATCACAGTCATTTGAGGTTATGAATCAATGTTGGTGCTTTACTGCCACACAGTGGTGAGAGAGGTGAAGTGGAAGATCACATTTAGTTGGCAATATGTGAATTTCCTCACAACATATTGTAAGATTATTTTATCCAGCTGACTCCATGTTGAATCATTTTGACAAAAGCCCACTTATTGTGGATTAGGTGTTATATTATATTTTGAGATTTTTCATTAGTTTTTCATCATTTGCAGTTTACTTTTGATTAGCATTAGTGTTAGTAGTTTTTACTTAATTTGAATTCTAGTTTAATTATCATTATTAATTCTACTATAATGATAGAATATAAGAACCGGTGTTTAATATGTTTGCAAAAGGTGTGTAATTTCAATAATAAATCTTGTTCTTTTATTTTATTTGTATTTATTTATATTTTTTATGGCTAATTATAGTTTACTATAATAACTTACTGTGTCAAGTGTTTACTATGGGATTTTAAAAAATGGAATGGAACTGGAACTATTTTTTTCCCCTCCCTGGTTTTTACCCTCTCTGTGGTCAACTCCTCACCTCCTGATCCTCCACCCCTGAAGGACCCCAGTGCCATGCCCAGACCCACATCTCAGGACCTGGCTGGATTCTGGGACCTCTTGCAGCTTTCCATCGACGATGTCACTGCCAAGTTTGACGAGCTGCAGCAAATCAAGAGCAACCAGTGGCAGCTGGTGGAGAGCCCGGAGAAGAAGGTACGACTGGGATATGAACACACGGGCTGTTTGTCCAGGGATCCAGACAGGCAAAAGAATTCATGGGCTCTGTATGAACGACTTGGTTATATTGATGGACTTCGCAATTAAGACTCCTGACCAACAATATGTTCTTAAGTCTTATCTTAACATTGCAGGGACACTGAAACTAAATGACGGCATAGACAGCATCAATCATTTTCCTGTTCAAATCAACTCTTTCTCTAGAATATTTTTTCAGCTTCTTTCAGTCATCCCATGACAGACCTGGGTGTATTACCCTTGCTGTAGGTCTGCAGTAATGTGTGCCATTATCTTAAACTTTCACTTTAACTTTAAATTAAATAGAGATCTTGATGCTGCAACATACTTGGGACTTTGAATCAAGTCTCTGTTAGTTTTCTTTTCATGACTAAAAAAACTGCCTATAGCAGAAATCTCATACAGATCACCACCAAAATCTAACCAATATGTTTTTAAGTCCATCTGTCCACAAAACATCAGGGACCTTTGATAAGTTATTGAAATATGAAAGAAAGTGCTAGTTGAGTAATTTTGCAGGTGCTATGAATGATTGATTGTAAATTTGAAAACGTGTAGATGAAAGTCAGAGCCACTGAATGGTATGTAGACTTAATGAAAAAAATGTGCCAAGATATCTTTCTTTCAACATTTTAAACATGATATACACCCATTTTATTGCCACTTAACCCTTCAATCACCTTGTTTGTGAGATATGTTGCTGTGATGATACACTTCATGCTTATTTAACTGATTGAATCATGGCGCTCTGTATGTTAAGGAGCGGAAGTGGCCACCCCCTCTGGCGAAGAGGCCAGCCAAGGGCCGCGCCGGCGTGACACGGGAGCGCTCTCTGGACCTCCAGGACCGCCAGCGGCAGGAAGCGCGCAGACGTCTAATGGCTGCCAAACGGGCAGCTTCTTTCAGACAGAACTCAGCCACAGAGAGGGCAGACAGCATCGAGATCTACATCCCCGAGGCCCAGACACGGCTTTGAGGTCCATGGATTCATCCCCAGCTCCTCTTCCCCAGCTCCACCCTACACCAGCTACTGGCGTCACACCCAGCCTCTCTCCTTCCTCCTCCTCTCACTGTCAACATCTCTCATTGCTTGCCATCTTGTCCTCTGCTGCCATTCTCTGGGTTGTCTCTGCTGAAGCTACACTAGGCAAGAATATTATGTAAAAACACACTGAGCTGCAACAGGGGAGAGTGTCCCATCCCTGTTATTTGACAACATGTAGATCGTGCCAAATGAAATTGTCTTGTTGGAAATGGATATTTTTTTTCGCCCACTTTGAGTGACAAATCAGAACTTCGGTGTGAACAGCATAAACTGTCTCCTAAAGAGCAGTGAGTCCAAAGAAAGCTGGACTCACCAACATTAGATCTTTGCCTCTCTTGCCCCTGTGGTTTATTTGTTATAAAGCATCACAGACCGGCTGAGCGTGCTGTGTGCAGTTTACAGATGCCATGTTACATGATTTGTGGGTATTGAAGATCTTTTTTATTTTTTTTATTTTTTTTTTCAAGTTACCTCCTGCTGCCATTTGGACCCACTAATGTGCAAAGTTGCCTAGTGTAGCTTTAAGACTAAGAAGGACTATTTGCCACAGATTCTTCCCCATGAGAATGAGCTGCTAGACCCCAGAATAAACATTTCACCTGGTATTCATTTGAGCAAACATTAATTTAATTTAGCGATTGCTCTGTCCATAGCCATGTTTTTGTTTTGTTTTTTTAAATCCAGAGTTTTTCCATTGCTGCCATTGCCCCTGGGCAAGTAAGGGTAATTCTGTACTTCCCCACCATATTGTAAGGGAATCACAAAGTGCAACTTCTCTAAAGAGTCTCTCACCAGCAACAGTGGTCTTGGGCTAAAGCACCCTGCGTAAAGGACTTAAACAGTGGAAGAACCATTCAGTGTTTCCCTCAGGAAAGTGTCTCGGCAAGGTGGAAAGGCCTCTGAAACAGCATGTTTACAATCTGTATGCCACTGAAAGGGATACAAATGAAATTCTTTATGATGGGGTACAAACTTCTAGACAGGGTGACCGACCCTGCCTTTTCTGTGGAGGTGGGTAAAAACTGGCACAGAGGGATTACTCATTGTCAAGTCTCTTGTTCATTGATTTCCTGTTAATTTTGTGGTCTAACAGAATTGAAGGGGATACATTCTTTTTGATTAAGACATGGCTGATGTGGCTGCACAGCAGTATTAACAGCAGTATTTTTTCTAAACCAGGCATGCTGCAGCTGTTGACCAGTGTTGCTGAGAGTGAAATCTGAAAAAAAAATATGGTAAAAAGAATCCTTAGGCTAACATTTCAACATGTTTTCATTCTCATTCATGAAATACCATCACTCTTAGGACTAGACATTTTAAGATGTGTGTTATTTGCTGCTGGATACATTTCCATTGCAGAACAAATATGAATTATTAACAAAAGACAGTTTTGCGCAGCCTGGTAGAGTTGACTGTATCAAACAATGCATTTTGCACCTTATAATATTCATGTTTGTATTTCCAAGGGAAATGTAGTTTATGAAGCTCATGTGATATTGTTGCAGTTGAATTGCAAGGACAGATATGGAAAATTTACTACAGAACATGACATTAATCTATATTTCATATTAATTGCACCTCATGTGTTTTGTTTTCATTCCTCTCTGATGGCATTCAAGCCTCTCTTAACTACAATTGTGATGCGAACCGTTTTAATTATAATTATCTATCATATGACCAACATCACAATCTACAGTACACATTCAGTATTTATAGTTTAACAGTTGTGGGTTGATTTGACCGTGGAATGGTCCTGCTTATTGAGGGGTGTTTCTTTGCCAACAGAAACCATGTCTCATAACCCAAAGGGACCGCATCCAACCTTTTGTTCCAAGTGGCGCATAATTAAGTATTTTCTGTTGTTATTTTGATCTGCTCACGTAGTCTAGGAAAGACAGGTGCAAATGACACTTTAACAATATTCAGTTACTATAGTAAATGGTGCTGCTTTTTACTCTAAAACTGTTGTCCTTTACCCAGTCCTATGTGCACGCACACACACACACTCAAGGACTTTTTAAACAGAGATTTATTAATATGGTGCCCATTGTCTCTCCAATGAGTTGCGGTAGATTGTGACTTTAGAAAAGACCATCTTTGCAATGCTCTTGGCCTCAGCGATGTAAATAAGGAGAAGATATAAACAGTTTAACTCCCTTTCTCAACATGCAAAGAGAAGGTCAGGGATATTTGTTTATCTATTGGGAGAGATTGCAGGCTTTGACATTCCACCAACCTTAAAGTGAATGGTAACATGCCCAGCCTGAGCCAAGGGCATACTGGTATTAGCTCTATATACTGTACTGTACCTGTCCATATTTTATACTGCACCGACGAGGATTCACTAACATCTGCAATACATTACCACCCATTCACATTTACCAATCTAAACACAGCTGATATAGGACCACTGGGATTATGCTGCAGTACAATGTGAACTGTTACCCATATTATTGTAATTAGAAGGGCATTCTGTGTCCTGACAGCAGTCTGTTTAAGTACCTGGACTGATAATTGGATTGATAATTTGCCATTTCTCCTGCAGCTGTTTTGGTTGTTTCAGGTGGGTAGATGGACTTGTTGGAGGGGAGAATGAGGCGTTGTACATCTAGCTTGCATTGAGGCTTGCATTTGTCTGACCAACAGCTGGGGTATTTTATTTTGTGACATCTGTGCGTCAGTGTTAAGTCTGAAACCCTTATTTTTACCAGACGGCCTTAACCAAAACACTCATGAATGTAGAGCCCCTAACAATGCAAAAAAGGTCCCAGGACATGAACAGGCATTGAAAATACATCTAAATTGGACTTCTAGTTGAGCATGCAGGTATAAAAGGCAGGAGAGAAGTTGCTCCCAAACCTCTACCATCTTTGTGTAACTGTAATTTCTTTTTTGTGTGTCACTGATGTCTTTTATTGGCAAAGTAACTGCAACATACAAAGAGAAAAAAAGTTGTCCAAACTAACAAGCCTCCGTGTTGCATTTCAGCAAATGTTGGCAACCAACAAACTAACCAACCTGCAGTCTCACCAAGTCAGACTGACGCCACTAAAGGCATCACATGTGGCAACCCAACACCCTATGATTTGGAATACCTTTGACTGGCAGTGGTTAGTGATCTCAACTGAGTAGGGTTGCCAGATGTCAACAGGATATAGCTTTCAAATGGTGTGTCCAGGTTTCTGTCTTACTGCCCACTCATTTCATTTAATCGACTCTGTAAAGACAGTGGTTACCTGCTGTCCAAACACAAACCAGAGGCATTTCATCGGCTGTGGATTTGAACAAGTTTTCCCTCTGCCAGTCTCAGATGAGTAGAATATCTTTGGGGTGGACAGGATCTCTCTCCTTATGTTTTTGATGGGCCATTGAGCATGACTGTTTATGAGGGCAATCTTTTCAAGCAGCATCTTGACAGGATTTTTTCTGTGGGCAGATATCCGCACTACTATTCAACATTCGGTCACCTAGATAAGACAAGCTGCCTTTAGCAGCTGATATTATTGCTGCTGGAGCTAAGCTAGAGATAGGAGGTTCTCTTTTTTTACTTTTTAAACCACCTTCTCAGTTACGACATTATTAAAGGATAGATTTGGTATTTTTCAACCAAGCTCATATTAAAATGTTGATTCCCATATATTAGAGCTGTACACAGCACATCCTCACCACTATCTGTAGTGATAAGAAATTTACCACTCTGCTGCAACCTCGTGCAAGTCTTTAACAGAGTCCAGCCCAGTCAGGCAATCATTTTTCATGTCTCAAAAATGCTTATAAATGTCCTTTTTTGAAAATGGGAATATCAGTGTGTCTATTGATTTTTGAATTTATTAACAAACAACCTCTGTTCATTACAATGTTTGGGACTACTGTGTTAAGGTTCTTGTCACTAAAGCTAACAGTGAAGCTGCACTGTGTCCATTTATAAACAATGGGCATCAAGATTTCAATATGGACTGGGTTGAAGAATACCAAATATATCCTTTAAGTATACAGTATCTATTATGATGTAGTTTTTGAGTTGGTAAGCTCCCTCAACTCTTACTGTTATCAAACTAGATTATTTAAATATTTAAATGTATACGTTAAAGTAGGCCATAGGTAGCTCTAGTCTAACATTTAACAAAAGGATTAATTTCATTACGACTTGCTTAACAGTACAAACAGTAGTCTCTTTTATCCAAAAGAAAAAGGTATTTAGATCCAACTTGATGGTAGCTTGCAACTACTTAAACTCAATTCCCATTAATAAGGGCTCTGTAATATCTCATTGTAGTAAATCATGGAGTAATTTGACATAGTATAAAGCTTAACTTATTCTTATTGCCGCCAAATGATTGATACATCCCTTCATCCAATTTATTTCATCATCATATTTTCTGCTTTGTTGCCCAATTGTTTTAGTACCAGGGAAATCATTTTTTGTTTCACTTCATTCAGCTTGGATTTTATATGTAATTTGACAACTCTATTTGTGCTTGCTATTAGCCAGGTAGTAAGGCAGATGAATCAATGGAAATGTCAGTGGTCAAAGATCTCCTGAACACAGTTTCCATAGTCTGGACAGGGGTTGTAGTATTTAGTTTTTCATATTTTGGGTCTTTGCCGTTTTTGCTTGTCATGAAAGGTCTGTATTGCTTTGGGGTTTATGGTATTAGGCTAAAAGAATCCACAGTTAGGTTTAACCTGCATGATTTTCATAGGGCTGTGGAGCCCCTTAATTTCTTCCACAGCTTTTAATATATAAGTAATGTTAAAACCAGTAGATGAATTAAAGGATGGTTCACCCAATGAAAGTGAAAATGAAAATATTATTATTTACTCACCCCCATGCTAGTTGAAACATAGGTGAAGAGTCTGTCCATACAACTCACTGGGAGGTAGCTATCACAACTCCTTAGCAGCCTTCTCCAAAGCAACTGAAGTCGATGGGTACTGTGTTTTTATTGTTGCATAAGGCGCAAAAAGTGACACCAAAATGAGTCTATCCAGCTGGAGAACCAAGTCTTCCGAAGACTTGGGTCTTCCCAAGTCTTTCAAAGTCAAACAATTGCATCCTGACTGGGGAAGACCTATATGTACACTGCTATTAAGTGCAAATCTTCACTATTGCAAGAGTTCCTTTACCCAGTCCTTTACCTAGCAAAATAGTTCACGTAACATGCACTCGTCCACTTTCTGCTCGATGAGAACTTGTGAGAGTTCTCTCGTAATGTGTGAGGCTGGGCAAAGTACTGTTGTTCCTCTTCTACATTGAAGATCTTAGATATTTTCTTCTTTCTTCTTACTGTTCATCGTTAGCGTTCGCTAAATTGTCGGCCGATGTGTAGCGTAGCAGTGTAAGCACAGAAATGCAGTAGAGTTTGTCATGAGTTTGTGTGTTGCGAGAGAACTAGTTCTTGTGGAGCAGAACATGGACCCACGAGGCTTGGGTGCACAGCACTGTGAACTGTTTAGCTATCAAAGGCTAAAGTGAAGATTTGCATTTCACTGCAGCATAAATTTAGGTCTTTTGGACTCAGGATGTAATTGTTCAGTTTTGCAAGACTTGGATCATGCTGCAACAACTCTATGGAATACTTTTGTTGTCATTTTTTGCCCTTTCTGGAATTCCCAACAAGCAGTATGCACTGACTTCAGTCGTGTTGGAAAAGGTTGTTATAGAGTTGCTCTAGCTAACTCCATGTTTGTTCTATGAAAAACGACACCTTTGCCTGTATTTGAACTGGCACTGGGGTGAGTCCATAATGACAGTTGTGCGCCCGTAGACACCTCCTTGGACATGAATAGATAAAAATGCATCTGACTTCTATGCAATTGTTTGGGAAACACCTGAGGATGTTTTCCATGGTGAAATCATATCATTTGTGTTTTGTGGGAAGGAAATAAACACTTGAAGCATGTTTCATTTTCCACTTGGATCCTATTTTTCCATCCTTATTCCATCATACTGGTTCTGACACAAATCTTGCTAGTTGTTTCACTATACTTACATATTGTTTGTCTGGGCATGTGGCCGTCCAGTGCAGTCTCATAGGGCCAATGGACACCCCAAACATAAACTCCAAGCATGTCTTTTTCTTAACACTGATTGCTCACTCTTGGTCAAAGAAATACCGACTCCACCCTTAAACTTAAGAACAGAATAACTTATTCAGATTCTGACTGACTCCATCTAACTTTTCGCCTGAACCAGGAGCTAAAAAACAAAGCTGCATATCAACTGAGTGCATTGACTCTTGTCCTCCTCAGATTACTACTGAAGGGCAGACTGGGTGTTTATTCTCTAAAAATCTGAGAAAATTACCCATACCACCTCCTCTCTCCCTCCAAATTTGGTCATCTCTTTTGCCACAGAGATAGCCAGGGTGTTCTACTAAACAGAACAGAATTATTTGCATTTGGTGACACAAGTAGAGTATACTTTTAAATCTTTAGTTATTGTAAATACCATTTATTTGCCTTCATTATAAGTGGCACACCAGGAGTGTCCACTGTTCCCATTACTTTTTCCTGTGGTAATTAAACATCGCTCCATAGCACCAACATAATCAACATTATGTTGCGTGACATCACTGGAGACATTCAGGTCTGTCAAAGACCTTTATGAAGGTGACATATTCTGAAATTGTACTTTTTTTCCTCTGAGTAAAATTTACCTCATACACCACCAGTTTTGCCACTGGATATGAACTTCAATTTTTTATTTTTATTTATCATGTTTCTAATTAACAATCTTATGGCGAGATGGAGTCAAGTCTATTACTAAATCTAATCCAGGATCCCAAAATGTGCTCCCAAACACTGTGATAATCTTAAACAAGATGTGTTAGTCCTCACCAGAACTTGAGTTTTATCATCAATGTTCAATACACTGTCACGAAATCTGGGGTCAAAAATACAAACTTGCGATTGTTGACCTTTGCCATGCCATCTTGGTTCATTGTATGTTTAGCATGACTAATAGCATCACCTTCACTGCTCTCTTGGCTGGATGGAGAACACTGTTAGCTGGGTAACAGTTAAAAATTGTAAGATTGAGTTTGCCTGCAAAGGGACCAATGACAGCTTTTCCGATCAATGGCAACACATTATGGATTATTTTAACAATATAACTGCTCTTCCACCTGACTGAAAGTCAAGAGAATCGAGTCTACTTCCCACAGACTGCATACTGTGATTCCATGATGTTCAGTAGTTGATAATCTCACAATCAATCCAGGCTTGCCTCAACAAATCCTACCTATTAAAACACAGAGTTCTTTTGAATTGCTTTGTGTTACATTTTTTCTTTTGCCGGCAAGTGGAATCTTATTTCTCTTTTTATTAGCTTTTTTCTAGACAAAAAAAATCCATCTAAATTATGCTTCCTGCAAGGTGATCCCATTTGGTCAACTTGTGGACTAGCTTGTCCGTGAAGCCTGATGCAAAACCAAGTGGGAGAGAGTAAGAGGGACAGTAGAGGAACAAGGATGACATCCAGAATGATGATCTTTTATCACTGGACTCACAACTTCGCAGTGTGAACGAAAAATGATGTCACTTCAGCTGTGTTGCACCAAAAATGTGCCGCTTCAGCTAGGCTTGTATCAGAAACTAAGACGTCCTCAAAAATCACAGGGTCACCAGCTGCTGCTAGTAATGTACTACTCAGTGGTACAGTTGCACACTATTATCTGTGACATAAAACAATTATTTATAGATGATGACATCGAAATTCTAGATATTAGGGAAATATATTTTTGTGGTATCATGTGGGGCTATTGTAAAGTCATGATACCATTTTTTGTTGTTGTATACGTTAGAAGTAATCATCACAGCACGCCGCTTCTGATGAAACCTTTTTTTTTTTATTATAGGCCTGTGTTTCACATGTTTTCTGTCTGTTACGAGGGGCTTAGGAGTTTGGCAACTATGTAAATGACAAATCCTCAGGTGCCTTACAATTTGATTCTCATAGGACTCTGAATGAATGTTTTGGGTTGAGCAATGTGGAGGGAATGGAACACCTGAGTGCAGGTTGATTTATAATACCATTACTAAGGGCTTGAAAGGAGCATAGGTTGGATTTCAGAATTCAAACTAGCAATTTACATTTATATTTGACTGATCCAATGTCCTACCATCAGAAAACTTCAGCACAATAAATTTAAGAGGATATCAAAGGATAATTTGATAACAAAACGACACTTAAGGATTTCTTTTGTTTTCTTGATATTTGGCTGTTTTTTTCATGACAGCCATGTCTGAGTTCAGATCTTAGATGTTTTGATATCATTTACCACAGTGTGACATTGCATTTTAATTTCAGTTTACGTGACATTAAACAAAGTTCCACTGAAGTCATAGTGATTGTTTGGAAATCACTGGTGCAGGAAATGCAATGGGCAGGATTGTTGTGAGTGGATATGAAGTTGTGTACCACACAATATATAGTATGAACTGTATGTGTGTATGCGTGTGTATCAAACATACCAGGCTGCATGTCAGCCCTTCTCAGTAAATCACAAAAGATTATGTATTTGAAGGTTTATTCTGTTTTGCCTCCTAGCTGTGATATTGTAATCTTGTGACATTTTTCTAATGCCTTTGTGGCATCTCACCTATAGAAACTGGAGACTGACAAAACTTGACCAGCTAAAAAGTGCAATAGTGTTTCATATAACAATGGGCAGGCACACATACAGCTATTTACCTCACAGTGAAGTGTTTTAGCGCAGATGATATAGGAGTATTTCTAATTTCCACAGGAACACTTTGTCATGCCTGTGTACTATGCAGCAGTACCTTTGGGGCTGCAGTGCAGATCACCTTTCATTTCCAGAGCACTGAAAGCATAACGTTCATTGTGCCCGGACGATTGCTACTGACACAGCCAGACGGTACAGTTTGGCTTCAGACTGAAGACGTGTGGAACTTTTGATGTCATCCTCATCCTATGCATTCCACACCAACACAAATTCATTCAGACACAGTTAATCTATGATCACTTCATTTCAACGTTTATTGTATGCTGATTGACTGACATAATTAAAAGAACAATTGGCTGAAGTAGGACTCTAAAATGACTTGCATGGATTTGATAAGTTACGACTGTAAAGGGATAAAGGGATACATTTTCATTAATTTCTTTGCTCCTGTTTAGTTACTATGGATTCAAGATATTCAAGATATTAATTATTTAACACTTTTTACAACACACTTGTGGCACCGTATTTTGGACTAACATAGTTGTTAGATAGCTAAAGCTAAACCTCAGTGAAGTCAGTATAGGTGCTGAAATGAATCGACCTCTCTTTTCCTAAATTTGCAATTTTGTGTTATTTTTGACAATCA
>OMLF01017393.1:7027-18298 GCA_900302615.1 Holocentrus rufus | reverse complement strand
TGAACTTTGTTCTCATAGATGATTGTTGTGTGATGTCATTTCAAAACTAAGTCATTTATACGTCTGGTAGATTCAACATGTTTCTGTTAATATTTCCAGTTTTTCTTGTCAGATTGTTTGAATTTAAAATAAAAGCTGTTGCGTTGTCCTTATGATGTAGCGCACAATTGATGCTCAATTTTTGGGGTCCATACTGATATTTGGAAGTTAAAATAAATAAATAAATAAATAAAAATCTGATAACAATATATTTGCTGTATTATTATAAAGCAAATATACACGAGGAATCCTCAAATCTGGTAATCGTAACATTGTAACAAAAGTATGAACTGGAGGTTTGATGTTTTACAGTTACAACAAGAAACTTCGTAACACAATCGGCAACAAACAACAAAAACAATGGAGTCTGCTGGTCAAACTATGTGATAATGCATTTTAAATCATCTCAAGTGTTTTTTTTACTGCAATATGAAGTGTCATTGTTTGCATATCAGCCAACATATACGCCGATATTGATATATCTGGAATGAGCCAATATCGGCCGATCGTATTGGCCAGGCAATATATCGATCAGGCTCCAATAACAATAGTTGTGAGATTGAGAGGAATTTGTCAGATGATACAGACATGGGCAGTGAGACTTGGTGATGGAGGCGTGATTGTTACTCTGGCACAGTTTGTCAGTTGATTAGCTTTAATTCAAAATGTATTAGTTTGAGTTTCAGTGGACAGTTTTAGTGTCCTATGCTGGTCTAGATGCTGGTTCAGAGGTTTTTTCACCCTGTCAAGTAAAATTCTGTGATGAACGCTGCATTTTTTGGAAATATGTGACATGAAAATGAATAACTTTATAATAAAACATCAGCTGTAAGTAGATTCAGATTCAAAGTCCCATATCAGTGAAGCCTGAGCTGACGTATGTAAATGTTTAAGTCCTAATTCACTCTGTTTTCCTCTTTTGGGATAATAAAGGACATCCCTTGATTGTGAATGGGTAAAATAAAGTTTGGACGTCGCCTCACCATCTTCCCGCTGCCGTCTCTCTCTCTCTCCCTGTCCCTCGGCCTCTCTCGCCCCCCGGTGCCGTGGCTCCTCAGGAGCTGCTGGGCGTCATGGATGGCCTGGGTGACCACATCACCGTCTCCTAGGAAACCTGAAGATAGAAACAGAGAAGCAGGGGGAGAGGAAGAAGAAATAGAAAATGATGATGATGATGATGATGTTGATGGAGATGAAGATGGAGAAGGAGAGGCGGGAGAAGAACACGATGACGAAAAGGGAGAATAGTCGGAGAAAGATAAATGATGAATGATGAATTTGAACAAAGATGATGATAAAGACAAAAGAGAAGAGATGATGAACATAATGGTCATAATGATGCGACGATGAAGATGAAGACGTAGAGAGACAGAGGAAGCAGTGTGTTACTGAGTCCTGGACCAACACACACAGATAATACAGATCTAACACCCTCACCTGCACATGATAATGAGCTTCATACCCTGTAAGATTCCCCAAATCAAAATGACAGGAAGTGAAAGAAAGAACGAACGAACGCTGTGACGCTGCAGCCTTCACCAGGATCACAGGATTGTGTGCATAGTCCATCATGAATATTTCTTTTTTTTTTATTATTTCATTTTTCTGAAATTCATATTTGGGAAAGTCAATAACTGAATATATACACAGGTTCCTTCTCACACAGGCAAAATGGATTTTCAACTTTGGTTTGTTGTTTTCCTGATTATCTAAATAGGAAATAATGACGAAATGAAGTCACACGAAGTACAAATTTAAGTTCTCATTCATGACTTTGTTTCCAAATAAAATATAAAATGGTAATCCTCAGGCTCCTGGTTTCTGTGCAGCATTTCCCTGTCAATCAAACTGTGTGGGCGGGACTATGACGTCTTTCTCCTTTTCTGTTGAGTTTCTGTAGGTGGCGCTCATCTCTTTGTGTGTTTAGCCATGGGGGCGATCACTGCATATGCTAACGACCCAGTTCCTCTTCTTTCTGTTCATTCCAAACAAACCACAAACACAGAACCCATCACTTCCTGTGAAGCAGCAGAATTTTACTGGGAAATTACTAGGAAGGAGCCAGAGGAAAGAACGTTGACGTGTAAATTTGATTGGACTCTCTGCTGTGGAATCAGATAACTCCCGTCAGAGCGTGGCAGAATTATTTGGAAATTTTCAAACGAGAAATGCCAAAATGTCAAGACAGCAGATTCGTTGTTGGGAGTTGTCTCGGTAGCTTGTTAGCTAGGTGTAGCCCTGGCATTAGCCTATTTAAACAATTAGAGCTCATTCAGGTGTTGTCAGCCTCACACAGTGAACATGACTAATATACCATTGTTACTGCACGTTGCTGCGTGTTGAATAATGTTATTTAGATTACAGATTACAACGTATCTCAACTGCATTTTGTCATGCCAGCCGTTACAAACCAGCCCTTCAGCAGGAGCGGTCAGTGTGCATGAAGCAAACATTTATTTATACAAAAAAATCCAAATTATTATACTTAGTTTTAAAACCTCTAACCCTGATGGAGGCTGTTACAGCTGGATTTAACATTAAAGCCTTTTGGTTCAGTTTGGAGGAGCTGTTTGGTTGCGACAGATTTTTTTTTTATTGCTCTTCGTGGTAGAACGATAAGGGAACAGCCGTGTAACTCACTGAGTGCAGATCGTGGCGGGCTGTGGGACAGCTCTTTCTGGAGGTCTCGGGCCCGGTAGACCCCCTGCAGCGCCAGTGATCCCAGCTCCAGGCTCTGCGGGCTGGGCGTCTTCCCCAGCTCCAGCCCCTTCGGCTTGGAGGTCAGGTTCAAGGGCTGACTGGCTTCCTAAACACACAGCGAGAGCACATGAGCAGGGGTGCGGCCACTCACTCACGCACACACACGCATGTATAAACACACACACGCAGGCGTAGCCGCGGACGGTGAGGGTGTGTGCCTATTCCGGTTATGCATGGCAGATTTTGCATGTCAGAGCGCATCTGTCACATCTTTGTAGTGTTTCTACTCCTTTTGTCTTCACATTCATCTTGCCCTCCTTTTGTTTATTTAAGCTGTGTTGGTGCAGCTCTGCTTGAGAACCAGCAGTGCAAACAAGGTAAGACTTGAGCGCACGCTACATACACACAAAGACACACACACACACATCGCACATATGCCACACACGGAAAACCTTTATGCAGAGGGTGTGGTGTGTCAGAAAAGTCTTTCAGTGTCCCAGATACCAGGAAAGTTCATTGTCTGTTTGATCCTGAGGGCTTCACTTTCTTTAATGTCTGCCCAACCACAAACACGCACACACACACACACACACACACACACACTGCTATCATTCACTCTTCCCTAAGACCACCAGCACTGAGACCAATGCTTGCACTTTAAGCATGTAATCTCTTTCCTGCAGGTCTATGCAGAAGAAATCTGTGCATTTAAAGAAACTGGGAAATCAATTTGTCGCGACACGTTTTGGCTGACGTCACATTATCGAAAACGATTCTATGCATGAAACATGAAACACGAAGCATGCACAAACATTGTAAAACATGTCCAAAGATGGAGAGAGGCTGCAGTATGTATCCCATATTCATGAACAGACGCTGTAGTGAAGCTGTTACCTGTCGGAAGGAGCCGCCGCTCCTCTTGACGGGGGCGGAGTGCGGGTTGGGCAGCAGCTGCATGGGATAATCCACAGCTGTATGACAGCCGGAAGAAAATAAGGATTAAACATGATAATTCTCTTTTATGAAAACATGTTCACTCTCAGGCATACTTAAATCTGAATACATCAATATTTAAAGGAGTAATTCACCCAAAAACGACATGTTTTGTTACTATTTGCTCATCCAGAGTTGTCTTGAATGAAGCTTTTAATTGCATGCCTCCTGCAGAATGAAGGTCCCAAAAAGTGTAGCATTGAAAAATTCGTAAAATAGATAAATAAATAAATAAAAAATGTTGCAGCTGTGTGCAAACGGCATGTCCATTCACCAGAGTGAAGACCTGCCTCAGTCTTGTTCACTGGTCATGAGACCTGCTCATCATTTGGCTACACTGATTCTTCAGTCATATGAAACACGGGACGTACTGAACATGTAAATGGAAAGTCAAGACTTTGATTATGCTTCACAAGAATCTGATAAATTGAAACTTTTCATTTCATATCCTTTTTGCGGCTGTTTATCAAAGTCCCCAGTCATCTCCATTCTAACAGAAATGACTAAAGTTTTTGGAAATTTAATCTTTGTGAGGCACGCGATTAAAACCACTTCCTGGTTGCTGTAATTCAGTAGCTTTTTGTGTACTTTGTTGAGTATTTTCTAAAGTTAGCAATTTTAATTTTTACCCCAGTATGTTTTTTTACTATTATTCTTCACTACATTTCAAATCACGTCCATTACAGACTGCAGATTTGTGGCTTTCCATAAGCAACACAAACTGGATGATTGTAAATCAGCCAACAGTGGAGCCATTTGCAGCGAAGAGTTTTACTTTAGATTGAGCTTTCTACTCCGGTCCTTTTAGAGTTGAATGGGAAAGATCATATCCAACAACATTCTCTTTTCTAAAAATCCACTCAAGTTTTACTGAGTACATTTTAAATGAGCTACATTTTACTTTTACTAAGCAGATTTTGTGAACAGTACTCCACTTTTAGAAATCAATTCAGATTTCTTTCCACCTTCGTTCCACCACTGGGGAACCTAAAGTAAGATTTTTGAAAATAAAAATCCACAAAAGACATGTTGTGATTGCTTCGATCGCTCTGGAGGAAGAGCATGAAGAGACCATTTAGAAATGGAAGGACAAGAGTTTTGTCATGATGTGCAAGAGCTCTGCCATGGTGGTTTCAACTTCAGCCGCAACATTAGCTCTGGTGTAATGCGCGCTGCAGCTAAAGGTGAGACGTGTTCAAGTTGGGGTGCAGGGAAGCACCCCGAAATGCACCCCGTCCATTTAGAGGAGAAACACACCTGCTGCAGGAAGTGAAAAAAATGTGCTCATTTTGTTTCACTTCCAAAGCCGAGACAAAAGCAGTGACACTGTTGACACGTACAACTATGGCAAGTGAACTTGATTTTTCACGGGGTGCACGGTTGTATTTTTCCAGAAATAATTGAGGTTGATCGGGAAGTCACATGAAGACGTGCATGCAAACAAATTGCTCCACGAGAGCGAAAATGAAAAGTGACACGGCTTTAACAGCGGAGTCTTTCACTCTGCACAGGTAGAGAAAAGAAGAACTGATCTCCCTGCTCGTCTTTATAAAGGAGGCATCTCCAAATCTCTGACGTCAACTGACCTCTTCCACGCAACCCAATGTTCTCTCTACTTTTATTTTTTTTTTTAACATTCTTCCCTCAAAACATTTTAAAACGTACACACACACCGATTTATTTTCTTGAATTTGTGAAAAAAACCAAATGAATGGCTATCCTTAAATTCTACCTACAGTGTTTTAAAGATTGGCCTTGGTGTCTTTTAGGTTTGAAAAGATAGCGAACACAAGGTCACCGGCGAGCACAGCTTTTAAGATAGTAAAAGCAACATTGCACAAAGCTGTCTTTCTATAGCCGTGTGCCCTCTATAGCCTGACAACTGCATGAGTGTGTGTGAGCGGCAGAGAGGTACCATTGTTCACCCGAAACCTTCATTCCTGTCTCACAGATGCCTCATTTCTATTTTCCATAAAATAGACCTTGAGTTGAAGTGCACGAATCCGCTAAAGCTTCTGTATAAAGAAGTATTCAAGTGAGAAGACGCGCTCGGAACAGCGTCGGCAACTTGTGGAACTCGTGTGGAGAGCGGCGATATTTCAGCAAAGTTTCAGGCCGAGAAACAAGACATCAGTGAGTCAATGCAGGGAAACGCTGTCTCTCTGCGAGCGGAACAATAGACAAGAGAGGATGATCATTCTCTCATACGAAGACGCCATGAAAGAACTCACAAAGACCTAATGTTCCCGCTGCAAAATAGCCAGTGAATATTAATAGAGGATGACGTTAAGACTGAATATGAAAAAATATAAAAATTGGTATTGACCTAACTGGAATCCCACAGTTTGAGTTCCAGCTGAGGTAAATTAGCTTTTTCTGCAAATTAGCCTTAATTCTGCTAATTATATCCAAGTGAAAACTCATGATTTAAAGTATTAATCTGACATTTTCATATTAATTAAGGTCAGTTTTGCTATTGTCTATTGGTGACAGAAAGGAAAAAGCCTCTGCTGCACAGGAAATGATGCACTTTACATTTGCATGTTAATTGCAATAAGCAGAAGACTTCGTTAGCTAACTCAAACTCCATCAGTAGAAAATCTGAGTAAAAAGACGTCACAGACCCACTTATAATCTTGCAGATTACAATCGGTTTTCATTTAAGACCTCAAAGCTATAAAATTATAAAGTGTTATGATATGACCGGTGCATGAACTTGACTCTACAGTTAGTTTAAGGTTTAATGGCAGCCGATGTGAAGTCTGTTTCGCTCTTTTGACGACTGACCTGGCTTGCAGGGGATTGGCTGCAGAGGCAAGGTCATCTGGGGGTCGGAGGTGACGGAGAGGGGCTGGGTGTTGGGGTGGAAAGCCGGGATCATCACATAGGGCATGTTGACCTGCTGGGACGAGGCAGGACAAACCCAACTTACACACAGTCTCAGCGTCATTATCCTGAAACACACACTTCTCTTCTGAAATAGAAACTTCTTCAGGTTTATGATTCAATATTCTATTGGCTGCTGAATAAACTGAATTTGATCTGATTGGTGGATTATATTGTCCCTTATAACTCTGACAAAGTCCACAAGCAGAAACATGTTGGGTTTAATATTTTTTTTCTCAATACTGCCAGTGTGACTGGAATCCTTTCAAATTAAAAGCTGTCATGTTTCACAGTCTGGGATTTGAATCTCATCAACATCTGTCTTCATAAACACCTAGACAAAGAAAACAGTGCCAGTGGCAAGAAAGCTAACAAACACACAGAGTAAAAGACACATTACATATGTACATTAATATTTGGCACTGTTAATCCTTAATGTTTTCCATATTCATCATATTCATCATCAGAGTGAGTGAGTCAAAATAAAAGCCTCTCTGGAATCATTTTGTTTCAGTCTGGTGGTTCAGTGAATTTCAGTCACAATAGTTTTGCCAATAACTGCAGTAAAATACAACCTCTCAGATATTATTACCATACTAAAGCACAAACAGGATGTGATGACAGTTACCAAAAACTATATGATATATCTGAAGTCTTATATTTCTAAATGATGGCGGCTCCAGAGTGAAGACGTCTGACAGGAGCAGTCAGAACTCGACTGACCTGGATCTGCTGCTGGAGCAGGTTGATCTTGTGCTGCTGCTGGATCAGCTGCTGCTGCTGCTTGGCGATCTGAGACACAAAACATGTTTATTCTCACACGTGTGTATGTGTGTGTGTGTGTGTGTGTGCATGCAGCCACTCGTGATCATAGGGTACGCTGTCATGATTACAGCTTCACTTGGGCTTTAAAATTAAAATAGATCAATTTTAATCAAATACTGAGTCTTAAAATTGTATTCTTCTGCAGATCAATGAAAAAATCTGCCATGAGGGAGAAGTAATTTCATTTGTTTCCCATGCAAGTCAACTTGTTTCAAAACTTGTTTCTTCAACTCCAACTTTATCTTCTGTGTTTGAATATCGTTCTTCGCGTGTCCACTGTGATATGTATATCACAGCAGAATGTTTATTTTAGATTGGGACTATATTAGATTAGATTTGTGACGTTAGATCTGCTAAAAACAACATTTCTTAGATTAGAGTTGTATTGGGTTATGTCTGTGTCATATAGAGATACATTGTTGTGGAGGAAACACCAAAGACTTTCACTCACCTTTAGACTTGTGTGCACAGTGAGGTGACCAATAAACCAATTTGATTTCAAGAATTTTCCTAAATCCAATGAAATCATTTTGATACAACTTGAGTGATCTGCCTTATTTGTCTACTTTTTTTTTTTACTGTACCTGTGGACTGGATCTTATGTGTATAATAATCTGCTATTAACTCGTATCAAGAAGATTTTTGAACTCTGTGTGCAGTCAAAACCCAACAAGAAAGTTTATTTAGTAAGAAATTCAGCCCCTGGTGACCCTGAGACCACGACTCATCCATGGGCCTCGTATGAAAAAAAACACACCTGAACCTGAAGGATAAAAGCTCGGACCTTCTAATAATAGAGAGCAAAGCTGAAGCAAAAATCCACAAAAATCTATGATGAAGCTTTATCACACTATATCACACTGACCAAGTAATAATATCTTCGCTCTCTCTAGGCATTTCGTCTCTTCAGATCAGCAGGTTTAGACGTCTTGGTGGACTTGTTTTGGTGGACTTGTTACCTGTTCCTGCTGCTGCCGGGCCAGCTCCATCTGCTGCTGCTGCTTCTCCAGCAGCAGGGCGGCCATGTTCCTCTGCTCGGAGTGCGCTCCCAGCAGCTGCTCCCTCAGCCCGCTCAGCTGGTTGATCATCAGCAGCAACTGCAGCTCCTTCTCCGCCAGGGACTCCGGGGTGCCTGATGGAGGAGGGAGGCACAAACACGGCAGGGCGACGATTAGAGGAAACAGAGGTGGACAGTCGGAAAAAAAATGTCACATTGCTCTGGAATTTGCCTGAGCAGCCACATTTTCCTCGTTATCATTACTATTTCAATTTCAGCGATAAAATTCAAAAGTCAAAATACATCCATCATAACAAAAGGTGCATCACTACTTCCTTTAAAAATATGATTCATCGATTACATCTGCTATGACCCATTTCTTTTCACTCAAGACAATTTAAATGAGAAATGAAAAACTGACTTTCTCTGGGTGAAACTACTTCAGTTTAATCCAGTTAAAGGATGACAAGAACATCAAAAAACACTGTTTGGGCTCCTGATCATTCACAGGAGACGAAACTGACTTATCCTGATATTAGAAGGTAAATTAGGATGAAATCAACAATGTTGGGAGCAGATTATACTACAATGAATAATATAGTGGTACATTAAATCACTGCTCCCAATTACTTTTCAAATATGCAACAAATATTGTTTAACTTTTTCAAGCAACAACCCGACAATGAACGTACGACAATAAGGAAATAAGTGGAAAATATGATGTGCGATTTGACAGAAATGGGATGGAAATGTGATGGGAACAAAGGCATGAGGGTACACAGGTGTTGGAAGGGGAAGGTGGCGTCTGAAAGCTGACCTTTCAGTTGTCCTGCCCCCACTGCACTTTTATCCAGAAGTTTCTCCCTCCAGTCGGTATTCAACAGCTTCTCAATGGTAGGCATTACTGTTAACAGGACACAACAAGTACTCAGCAGAACCGCACCGGGCTGCACTAGATGGTGCAAAAAAAATATATTCTGTCAACTATAATCCATCTGACACCAAACTACTTTTCTAGCTTCTCCTGTGCCTCCCTAATGGCATTGATTGAAGAAGACATTTGAGGTGCAGAAGGGCAGAGGTTGTTTGTCTGTCTAAGAGGAGTTTTGAGTGTTTGAGTGAATCAATATTTGGACAGAGTACAATCCAAGGTCAGGTAGTGGGGTGAGGATTTGAAGAGTAAGACTCTTAAACAAAAGACATGAAGAGAGGTCCCAGGGAAATTCAAGGCGAGGAGTGCAGGCCGCTGAAAGACTTGAGGGCAGGGAGAGTCTCGGGAGTGGCTGGGAGAGCAGCCTTTTACTCCATATGTGAGGCATTGAACAAAATCAAACAAAAAAAGCACCCCGATTCCCCCGAGCCCATTCAGGAGCCAAAACACTACCCTCGCTCCACCAGACAAACCGTCACTTCTATCGATTTTCGGCGGACTGCATTGTGCAATCCTGAATAGCCGCAGAATGCAGTGCACTTAAACACGTAAGATATGGAGTAAGTGCTGTGGGTGAGAAAATTGTATGAATGTTTGTGCATGTGTGTGAAACAGAGGGGGGGAAGAGAGAGAGAGAGAGAAGAGAGAGAGAGAGAGAGAGAGAGAGAGAGAGAGAGAGAGAAGGGGGACATTAAATGAGTTGCAGACAAACAGGAAGTAGAGGTGCACCAGTTCTGGTGTTTCAGAACTGACACCGTGGACTGAGTACTTTATTAGGTGGATCAACTCATATGAGTACTGATCCAAGTCCTGCTCAAGTCAGTCATGCAGCTTCTCTAGTTCCAGTCTGTTATAAAACAAGGAACAAGTGGAACAAGTGTATCATTTGAATAATTGATCCACAAACAGTTGTTCACAAATGATCGTATGAAAATCATCAGTTCCCAGTCCTGATTCCTGGCTCGCTGGTTTTCTATCTCACCAGCTGGATCATTTGAGTTCATTTCGTTCACTCAGAGTCCCAGGTGTAAATCAGTCTGTGACTGTATGACTGGAATGAAAACCAGCAGGGTTCTGGGTCCAGAAGACCAGGATTGAGGACTACTGAGATCTAGCCTCTCATTTCTTAGACACTCATCACAGACAGTATATTAATTGCTAAAGGGTTAAAAAAAATAAAGAACAGTGCAGCAGATTGGACCTGATAAAACATGATATCGTTCAGACTGCATAACCAAGACCACTCTTCTATAAGTGCTAGACCAAGAACTTGCAGCATTTCAGCATTTAAGAGTTTTTCTTTCATCTTTGGATTGTTAACCAATCAGTAACAGGAGACCTGCATGTGTCGCTCTGACCATGGAGCTGGATCTGCCTGATCCTGATTCTCCAGATTCTATCGGAGGCACCTCTAACAGAAAGTGAGTGTGAGTGACAGTCAGCAGACAGAAACAGGCCTTCTGGTTGTACCTTCGTTGAAGCTGGATTGTCCCTCCGGTCTCTCGTGGACCCGGGCCTCCTTCAGTCCCATGGGGCTGTGCCTGTGAGGCAGCTCCTTGCCTGGGGAGCCCTCCTGCAGGACAGGGAGAGGCATCAGCACCATAAACTAAGACCTGACAAAACCTGAGGGCTAACTGAGCGGCACTATCTGAGAACATAAAGAATATATTTGATCGTTGCATAAAACTCTGAAAACCTAGATGTTGATTAGCAACGATTTGAATCTCTGAAAACTTGACTGTCATTTTTAGCAAACCCTTATTTCGAATATTCTTACAGAAGGGGAACAGGAGAGCGGTGGGGTCAGCTGACGGGCCTCCAGTGGCTGGTTTCCTGGCCAATCGTGTGAAGGCGGCGTTTTAAGTGGCTCGGCGCTGGTAATGACTCCGCCCCCTCCACT
>OMLF01017392.1:6597-21788 GCA_900302615.1 Holocentrus rufus | reverse complement strand
CCTCCCAGCATGCACCCTGCTCAACAGTCACTGAATCCAGTTTACAATCTCCCAACTCAACTGCCTCCTGCAAGTACAACATGTTCTTGAAGCAGTGAGGTGAATCAGTCCTGCCTCTTTACACTTCAGGCCCGGCTGCCAGAAGATGGAGCCGTTTTCCACCAGATAAGTCAGGACCCCCCCGACTCCCAAACCCACAGAGTGCAGCACCCTCGGGTGTGGAGGACCAGAGGACGCGGGGAGGTGTGAGGACGTTACATGCAGTTTAGCGTCCCACTGGGATCTTTTGTCTGGGTGCTTGGAGGCTGTTTGGGCTACTGGCCCCATTTGCGCCATATGCCATGAACGACCTGGCTGTCACATCAGATGAGGAGCTCGCCCTGACGGCATCACTGACCATGCAGCCTGCAACTGTGCGTTCACAGTCACCACACATCGCTGTTCAGATGCAGTTTAAATGGTTGGAGACAGAGTACCAATAACACTCTTCACTCTCCTTTTATTTTTTGCTAAATAGGCTATTCATGCCGACGTGAACCTTGGAGGCATAAATTTACAGCATAAGAATGGGTGCGGTCAATTTAAAGCAGCTTATTTATTTGTGGTCTTAAGTGTATGCATTAAAAACTGGAATAATGCTACATAAAAATGTAAATATTTTTGGTAGTTATTTTCCATATAGACGAAATTGCAGTTCACCCACCTTTTCATCTATCATTACATTTCTGGCTACTACTCATGCAATGATCATTATTGATAATAATTACTAATTAATCATAGTATTTTATCATTTTTCTGTTTTCCAAAGCTCAACAATACTAACAATCTCGATTTAATGTATCTTAATAAACACGACATAAATGCAGAAATGTCATACAGTCCCTTAATCTGAAAACATAGAAGCTTGTAGGCTTCTAGTATAGGCAACGTATCATTATTTATTTTTGGACAGTATCTACATAATGTTGCAAACATTTATTTATGCAAACCTTCGCAATGTTTTTTTTTTTTTTTTTTTTTTAAACCAAATGCCCTTTTGTTGTGGGCAACATTATCCATCTATCACAGGGAAATGTCAGTGTAGGTCTATCCAACTAGGAAATCCTGACAATGTGTAAATGGCTGGACTAAAATACAGCTGAATGTTTATGTAGCCTAGTCTTGAAATCAAATGCCAACATTTATCATAGCAGAATATCAACATCACAAAGTTGACTGGATTGAATGTACCAATGCTTAACTTCAAGATGTGTCAATGATAACCATTATTGTCTTTAGTTACTGTCAAAAGTAGCTGACACAACATAAATGCAGTAGTCATTTATTGGTTTTGAAACAAATTAATAACTCACAGTACAGGTCTAATCAAGTCTTTACGCATTAAAAGGTATCAGTACATATAGGCTAGTGTAATGTTTCGTGTCCATGTGTGTGCTGGGACAAAGTGTTTTTGTTTGCTGATCAGTTCCACTAATCCTCCATATTAATTCATTCTATGCAGTCTAGCATCCAATTAAAGGCTTAGGCCTACTTTGTACTGTCATTTACAGTACAACAATTCATTGTAAAATGCTGCAAGTAGTCAGTTAGCTAGCTACAATGAGAGTTGTAGTGAGAAATAAATTAAGCTATGACCTCCTGTCAGTTATCATCATTATGGCAAGCCAGCACCATGCTACACAAAAATCATTAGCCTATGGAGTGTCAGTTAGATACTACACTAATATGAATGTCTGAAGGTGGATACACTGAATTTTGCAAGTAAAAAGACGGGTGAATTAATTAAAGGGGGATTTATAAATTGGATACATAATCTGGTTAGCATACACTACAACAGCCAAGAAGACCAAACACCTTCATTCATAATTGACCACATTTCTTGACTGATTTTACGGATGTAATAAACTAGCTCGGACTACACTAATATGAAATAGAATATCGAACATATATTTTGTTACAATCTCCGGCCTCGAGCTCTGCAAAACTAGGCGCGCGCATACGGCAGCTAGTTAGCCCGCTAGCCGCGCCACATGCTAAGTGCCCTGTTTGTTGATTCCCACGATAACTTAACTATCAACTCCCTATTTTCGGTATAACAGCGCCTGTGTTTGCTGTGTGCCCTTATATTCATACTTGGCATGTGTAAAGGATGCCAACGGTAGATTAAGACCCTTTAGGTGAGTTGCTAACCACCAGAGCTAAGTTGTTTAGCATGAGCTACTATTAGCCGTTTTAAATATAGACCGGGTCTGACAAGCTAACTCATGTTAGCCGCCGGTTCAGCTAGCGTCCAAACGACTTTAGCTGGAACAAAGACTTCGATAGCAATGACTTCCCGTGTGGACCAACAACAACGTAAAACAATAAATCAACAACATGTGAACTCGGGGTTAAGTATTAAGCCTGAATAGAACGAATTTGGTCGCCACTGGTCCGTGATAAATTCCACTGTCCTGGCTAAGGTTAGTTGCTAGGCTGACAAGCTAGCGTGTCAGCGAGTCGTTAGCCCAGAATTGGGTTCACGGGTGGGGAGTCCAAACGGGCGTGAGGTGAACTCAAGTGTGTCGCGGTTTGTCTGTAAAAGAAGGCACTATTTTGAAAACGACACGCAAAGACACGCACTTTTCCGCTATCTAGTGTCAATTCCTCAAAATGGGGTCTGCTAACGTACGTCTCCGCCATTTTGTGACAGGTTTTTCATTGAGCAAAGGGGTACGTGTAATGGTTGAATGTAACCCCATCAAGAAGATATCCGCTTGGCAGTTACAGGAAAAAGGGATCAGGAGTAATTTCCAACCATCCCAGGAGATAAAAATCGTTTTGAAGTGGTCAGCAAGGGGCAGTGGCAGCTCACCAGGGCGTTTACAACTAAGTTTTCAGCAACAGATCGCCACCAAGTACACATTTTCAACAGGAGTAAAAGCATGAGTTTTGATCCATCGCCAAATAAATTGCTTTACTTGTCTGTGACCAATCTATGTATTCCCAAATGTGATATAATGCATGGAAACATGTGACACTGGTCTTGTATTCGCTGATCAGCCCATATAAATAAATGGACAGATTGAACAGAAATGTCACTTATGGGTAAACTAATCCCTATGAAGGTCAACATGGTTTGTGTAACATGTTAACTTGTTTCATGTGTTCAAGCAAGAGTTAAACTTCAGTTCAAGGCCATGGAGCGAGTTAGGGAACATACTGTGTTTACTCTATAAATACTAAGACGATACAAGGCTCAGCATAACCACCGCACTGTCTGCAAAAATGACAAGGGACACGTAGATGTTAATTATATAGGCATTTCAGTGCTGTTGTGGTAATTGAAAATATGACTGAATTATGACCCCCAGTTGTTGATCAGTGTAAGACACGACTGCCAGTGTCAGTCGTTGAATAAAAAAATGAATTATGCATCCACAAATGCACGGAAAGATTTGCTTTCTTCCAAAACCCCCATTGAAATTTAAGTCAGTATTTTTATAGGGACTTGTCTGTAGTTGCCAGCAGTGCATTTACAGCAGTGCAGTAACCTTATCGTGGTTCATGTTCTTTTTAATTTGCTATTGCATTATAATAAGTTTTTTTTTGTTAGAATTTTACAAGTAGCTCCACCATATTTTAAAATGCTACTGTTTCTGTGATACTGTGCCTTATAATTAAGTACACCGGTGAAAAAATATAGATTATCAAACTTATATTTTACTGTTACTGTTTGAAAAGCTACTTAATGGTTAATTTACAGAGTATTTATTTCAGCTTGAAACAGGTATGTAAACACTTCCTCAGATAAGATGTTGTGTTACCCTCCACCACACGCCTGGCAGGGGATAATAAGTGATCTGTATTAATTAGACATTAGAGAGATCCCCTCCCCCACGGGACAATCTCAAATGCCGCCCGACCGTTTTCCAGCAGCAGAGTTCAGTTGTCGACGATCCCTAAAAAAGAAAACACTGTCTATTGTTCCAGCAAACCGCTCTGGACGGCGCAGTGTCGCCTGTGGCCGCAGGGGGCGCTGCGCGCATGGCAGGCCGGGCTCCGCGGCCTTCACATCTTTTTGTCTGAGAACTGGATCCCTCTGCCGCTCTACAGTGTGTGCGATAGCTCGGAGCCGCGTCCGTAACACACTGTCAAACCACTCCAAACGAATACAACCGCGACCAAAAGCATTAATTCAACACCTTCTGCCATGGCGTTTCTAATCTGCCGGTAAAATCGGTCGTATTTCTGACTGCTCGCTAGAACTTAGTCCGGGCTTGAATCGGGCTTGCTTTCTGTGTGCATCAGTCTTTATTAGCGAGCTGGCGCTCTTCTTGCTATCAGCTATTTCTTTAACTTTTTTAAACACTCAGCTTCGCGAATGACTGAGCGCCGGCGGAGTATGGGATCCTTGGTGTCTTAGGAAGCGACTGAAGTGGGGTTTTAACCGTTTTTGCATGCAAAAACAATGGCAAATTCGACGGGGAAAAATCTACCAGATCAGCGAAGGAAAGGACAGGCTTTCCTGGACGAGCTGCGGCAATTTCACCAAAGCAGAGGGTGAGAATGGGGCGTCTTTATCCCCGAGAAATATAACTTTAAATCTTCTTTGCACATGACCATGGGTGACACAAAACAGTTATTTAAACCCATCTGCCTTTATTTCATGTGTTATCTCCTCAGATCGCCGTTCAAGAAGATTCCTATCGTGGGTGGGAAAGAGCTGGATCTGAATGCTCTCTATATCAGAGTCGTCTCTTTAGGTGGATTTGCTAAGGTGAGTGGGAACTAAAAGTGGATTTTCTCCACACTCTGCTGTGTGTGGACTCCTCGGTGGACCACTCTGCAACTCTGTTTTGGTACCCCGGCACAAGTGTAACCATCCAAAAATGTTTCCAGGGGAAGATTGGGGTCGGTGTTGGCCTTGTGCTAGTTTGCCATCTATCTCTATGCAATGTGGTGGCTTGTGTTGTTGTGTGGTTTGAATTGAAAGTCCGACCGCTCGGAGTCAGAGTGCAGTTGGAGCGACTCAAAATTAGCGGGCACGTTTAACATCGATTATCGGCACGGAGCCCGGCCTCGGAAAACACGGCTCAGGACACGGCGTTTCGTGTGGCTTTTCGCCGATAGTTTTCACGGGGGCAAGCTTGCTTTTCTTTTCGCCATAGCCATCTTTCTTTGGCTTCATGGCTGATCACAAAATGTAGGCCTCACAGGCCCATGTAGTGAATACAGTGAACGGTACCAAAACCGACTCCCATATCAAGACGGGTCGCTGCAAGCTAAAAGCGTTTTTGTTGATGGAGACAATTAGTTGACTGGAGTTTGGGCCTCGCTGGGTTTTCACGTCAAGACAGAAAAGTCAAGTTAGCTTGTTAGCCGGACTGCTAACTAGCCACAACAGTAACGATAGTAGCCCAAAGAAAGCCTGGCAATACTACTTAACTGGTGTGTCAAATGTAAATATGCTTTGATGGTGAACATATTATTAATAAAACACTGTTTTCACCTGTTTCCCTACAAATAAATATAAACTTTGTCAGTTTTTTCCCGAGATATTTCCAGCTGTTATCAAAGTTATTGATCAGTGATTGTGATACTGCCTTATGGAGGGAATCTGAAACAGAACAGATGGTCGAAATTTAACTGCTATCTCCTAATTAACTGATTTCCATTCCAGGTCTCCGACAAAAACCAATGGTCTGAACTTGGAGAAGAGTTTAACTTTCCAAGGAGTTGTTCCAACGCTGCATTTGCTTTAAAACAGTACTACCTTAGGTAAGTAGCATGGCCATGCAGCTCTCTTCCTCTCAGGCAGCATGTGGGAAGTGTTTACAAATGTTAAGATGCAGCCAGCAGGATCCAGCCTCTCAGCTTCCTTCAACCAGGAAGCAGCACAAGTACAATATTTTGACAGGCAAAGCAATGTCGATCTAGTGTACATTTGTAATGACACGGGGGGATATTTACTCACTTGCCCTTTTTTTTCCCACAGTCAGTAAAATAATATTCTGATCTGTCTTTTATGAGAGAAATCTCGGGCCAAATGTGTCCTGTGTAGCTTGTTAAGCCTGGAACACAGTTTTGGAGAATGCACTCAAGACACATTTTCTCTGTAACAAACTGAAACCGTGGACTAATGGTGGTTATTCCTTTTTGAAAACGGTGTAGCCCGAAGGCTTTTGGGCTCAATATCGCAATACTGATTGAGCAGATTTGGGTGCTGTAACGTGTCTAGCATGCAGCCTCACTCCCCACACAATCAGCTGCTGTGGATGTGATTCTGGTGTGAATGCAGCTCTCCCAAACAGCTGGCATTTGTGGTTCTTTCTTGGTGCTGCTGCTGCTGCCTTTTCTGCTCTCCCTTTCCCATGAAATGACTCTCCCCATCACCATCACCTGCCTGGAGGGGATTACATCTCTGTGGCAGGAAAACGCTTGTAGCCTCAACTGGACTCTTTATGAGCCGCTGCAGGACGCTGGTTGTTGTCCCAAAGCAGAGGCTGCATGTTTATGCACATTACCAAACTGGTTTTGGGTGCAAGAGGTCAATGGTGAGAGTGTAGCAGCTAATTTGATCACTTGCCTGTTCACAGCTGATGACATGTATCCTGTTAACAAATTCGTCCATAAATAACTATCAAGTTGGACTGTCTGCTTGCAGCTTCAGGTCATGATGTGAAGGTGACAAGCCACTGCTAACCTGCAAGGTAGTTTCTGTACATGAAGAATGAGTCATAAAGCAGGGTTTGTTATTTTTTTTTTCCTTTTTAAAGTGGGAAAATAGTGTAATTTGGTTTAATGGCTTACACTGAAGCCCAGGCGACTGACAGGACAATGGTTTGCTTCTGTTTGTCCGGTGTGTTTAGTTATGGAACAGAACAGTGTCGGGTTTCCGTGGTCTGATTTATGTGGGAACTTACCCCGCTTGTCTCTGTAATATACAAATATTTTGAAATAAGTGTTGCTTTTGTTCTAACAGGCTTATTTTTTCGAGCACACATGTCACAGAAACCAATGATCTGATTTGTTGAGCTTCTAAAAAATTTGAGAAGGACACAACCAGGCCAATTAATCTGTCTAGTGTCCTATGTTAGAATGTGGTTTATAAATAGTCTGTATTTTTTTCCTTCTTTAATTGAAATCTTTTGACTTAAGTAGAAATTGAGCCTTGATATATATGTGTGCATTCACTGTTGTAAAATTGTAGTTGCACTTTAAGAGTTAGTTTTTCTCCTTGACTTTTTCACCCGTGTAGCTCAGAACAGCCAAGAAAAGCAAGGGACCCGTCGCATGTTCAACTTTGGAGTTGCTGTAATTACCTGTAAAAATGTTTTGGGGAGGTGAGAGAGCGCGGAGAGGAGGCCTGACAGCTGAGCGGACCGACACGCTGAATATTACACTTGTGTCACGACAGCCGTTGCAGCTACTTTGTAAAGTTTATCTAAGGCAACTCGGCGTAGTGGATGTCAGAGGCAGCAGGCAGCTCGACTCTCCCCCTTCAACTAACGCTGATAGTAGACGGTCTATCCTCGTCTCCCTCAAGCTGCTTTCTGCTGACGGAGTACGATTACTACATGACTACTCGCTGATATCGAAATGAGTAGTTTCCTTCTCACTGACCAGCATGCCCGTGCTACTTTTTCACTCTTGTTGGAAACTAATCTTTGATAATAATCATGTGATCCTCTCTGATTCCTTGTTGGAAAACTCTTTTCTGTTGCACCCTCCACCACAGGGAGGTCAGAGGTCAGCTACAATGCACCAGCCTGCAGCTTGAAGGCATTCGGTGTCTTGCTCAAGGACACTTCAGCAGGGTGGATGAGTTTGAATTTTGAACATCTAGTTGATAGACAGTGTCTCTAACCACTGGCCCCTCTTGTGTTTTTGCAGCTTTTCGCAGCATTTTGAAGACTTTTTGTTCATGTGATGACAGCTGAAAGTCATTTTTGCATTAACAGCAACACTGTAATGACACTTATTTTCTTTATATTCACCGCTTTTGGCCTCTGTGGCCTTTGGCAGTTGCAGGTAGACAGCTGCAGCGCTGATTGTACCTGGTTCAGTGCCTGGTTATTCAGTAAAGGCAATATAGGGAAACAACCCCTGATTTGCTGTATCTCAGTGTTAATGTAATCAGTTTTTCCCTTCAGAGCATCATGGATTCATTACAGTTTTGACATTTAGCTGACTCTCTTATCCAGAGCAACTTAAAATGAGTGAGCAAGTGGGGGGGTCTGGGACAGAAACTTGTGACGTTTCCGTTATAGGACGGTCCCCGCAGTTGCTAAGCGTCCCTGTTGCCCCGTCTGAATGAACATGATGGTCCTGATGAGGCCGTGGTCAGCGCTTCCACTCTCAGCAGTTTAATAAACAGCGCTGAGGTCCGGTGCCAACTCCTGCTGCTGTCTATTAGATATGTGAATGTCACTCTGTAATGATAAGTGAATGATGCTTGCCAAAGACATTTTTCAACACAAACCTACTTGTTGAGGCGCTGCTTTGACATCAGTCCTGCCAACGATTTAGGTTTCATTTCAGCTCTGTGGGAGGACAGAAACCCTGAACAGCAAATCAACACACTGAGGGCACAAATGATATAATTTCATAAAAAAACATATGCAGGTATAATAATTATCGATCTGTGAAATACAATAAGACATTTCTGAACTGAACCCTGATGTGAAGGGCGAACATACAACAAAATGTCAATTAAATCTGTTAAGATGCCTTCGACAGGGTTCCTGTGAGCTATGAAAATCTTTTGTGAATTTGAGAGAAATACAACAAGGCTGTGCAAGTTTTCAAAAATGAAAAGATGGCCTTGAAAGTGCTTGATTTTATTTTTCTAATCATAAAATACAGCATCCAAAATTCCTCAAGAAATCTCACTTCTCTCCATCAACACTTCACTTCCCGAGGAAAACCCAGTGATACAGATTTGCGTTGTCATAGCAGCAGCAGTTTGAAATTGAAAGATTTCACTGAGAGTTTTTCAACTTGACGTGTAAAAATGGAGGCCTGCTTGTCAATTTTTGACCGATCGCGTCTTAACTAAAACAGTTTTGAATTCGTCGTTGAATTTCATGAAACAAGACCTTGAAAAGCCCTTGAATTTAATGCCCACTTGAGTTTGGGGATCCTGCTTTATGTATGAAAATTTGTTTCAAACGACTCAGAAGGGCTCGTTTTTATTAAAGGCCATGGGGTCGTTTGCTCTTGTAACCAAAGTCAATCAGAAACTAAACTGCTTCTAAAAACCCAGAATGAGTAAAAATACGACTGGGGAAATGATTGCTAGTTTTCCTGATACTAAGGTAGATTTGAGGGAGACGGGACAAATCCACCTTAGTATCAGGAAAATAGGATTTGTAGTGGATTTGTCCCGTCTCCCCCAAATCTACACTCATGAGTCCCTCTGCAGCCAGAGGAACTTTTTATGTTTCTAGTGGTAAAAGTGTGTGTGGCTTGTTATTTTGCTTCCAGCCATCCTTTGGTTTCACTAATTTTGATAACGAGTTCTTTTACTCTCGTGTCTCACACGTCTCTTTGGTTTTCTCTCCCACTTGTGGTTTCATATTTTTTTGGAACTGCGCTTTCGCTTCTTGTGGGGCAAAAACAGTCCAGAGTTTCAGGGACAGCGGCGCCCAGGTCGACCGGGCGCGCGGAGTAATTTACCTTCCAGTGAGTGAAGGGTGTTTTCTGCTGTTTGAAATAAGACCTCCGGCCTCGTCGCGCTTTTTGACAAACTGTTTCATGAAATGCAGTGTGTTGAAGACTGAGGCCAAATCAGGTGACAGATACTGCGATTCAACCTCTGTCTGCCCTCTGCTGTATACACACCGGGAGGAAATCAGGCCCAGGAGGTGCTGACTTCTAGGAACCACTTACCTTTTCCTCTGTGCTGGCTGAAATTTTTCAACTCAGCCGGTGTATCCTCATGTATCACGATTCGACAGGGCTCATGCTTAGCGCTGGGAATGTATGGAGAAAGAATTTGCTCATTCCCAGACCTTGAAAAGGGTTGGAAATTGCACAAAACGGTTTGGAAAAAGTAGTGGGAAAGTGTTACCCTGATGTTTTCACTGTCATCTCACATTTTGTGACAATGGCTGCTGTGAAGGAATAATCCTAATCCAAAGTGTTGGCATCTTTAATAGCAGCCCGAATTTATGATAAATGGAAAGAAATCTCGTTGAGCCAAAACCTTCAAATCAACTCAAGAAATTATAATCTCAAAGTGGTTTGGGATTTTGAGTAGGAGCCCTGATTCGATGTGCACCTGCTGCACGGATGTCTTCAGGATATTTTGGTTCATCAGTGTCAAACTAAATGTCGATAATCAAGTGCAGTTAATCACATTTGACCTTTTGACCCGTGCGATGCAACAAGCAGGATCTGAATTCAGGTGCCAGGGAACAGGTTTACCCACCAGAGTGATTAAAATATGTTTTTCATAGAAATGTCACCCTGCTGGTTTCCAGTGCTGCTTTGTGTATAGAATGAGACGCTGAGCTCATTTTAACGTATGCTCTGCTCACTCATTTGTGCACCGGATTAAGTTGGTAATTCTTCAGCTGAGTTCACATTAGAAGAGATTATTTTACCTTTTTGAGTTAAACACACACTTTTCAAGTTTGACAGCTTCACATTGTGATATTAATCCTCAGTTTACGTTTAGGCGAGCAAAATAGAAGTTGAAACACAGCAGCTGGCCTCTTTGAAACGTGGTCAGGGAGAGTGTACGGTGGCCAGCAGGGACAAAGTTTGAGAACAGGCAAAAAGCAAAGGCTGTGCGATACTAGAGGTATTCAGATGTAATTGTTTCACAAACTTTGTGGCTGCAAACCCGAGTGATTTGCCCACCAAAGACAAACTTTATTGGTGTTTGATCATTTCTGATCCTGTGGGACGTTTCTGATAGCGACACGCTGCTGATCTCACTCTCCATCAGTAAATCGATATCAGACCTCGCCTGCTCGTCCGAAACATCTGGCCGCAGTGGCCTTTTGATCTGCCTTGCATCAGCGCCGTGTTTATATTCCCGCCTCATCTGCTGCTGCTTGTACTATCAGATGCTCTCACACCAACCGGCTGATGTGAAGACGAGGGCAAGCGGAGTCGAGCGTGTCGGGCTTTTCCTCGCAGCGTAATAAAAGACAGTTAACCAAAATGAGAGCGGGAGAGGAAAACTAGCGCTGATAGCATCTGACGGCTCGACGAGGCTTTGTGTTTTTGGCATGTCTGTAATTTGACTTGCACTCCTGCGGCGGTGGCCACCGCTGATAGCCTAATCTCGTTCTGTCAGTCTCCTCGCTAACCAGAAGATGGACAGATCTGCCTTGTACTTGACACTGCAGCTTCAGCCTGGTACCAGTTGGTTGTGAAACAGCCATTATCAGTTAAACTTTTTTTTCCCCCTCCAAGCAAGTGGAAATGTATGATGTTTAAGATGTGTTCTCTGTGTGGGCTCAGTTTGGACTGATCAGACTGATAACAAGAATGGGGATTTTGCAAAATCATGCATATTTCGAGTGGTGCGCTTCATTCCCATGCTGGTGTTTTCAAGTCTCCTTAACTCTTATTTTATGTCTTTTCTTTTGCACTTCAATTTCAGCATCAGTCTTGCCTTGCAGGAATATTGTCAGGGCGTTATGACTTATTATTGCACTCCTCAATGGTTTTCTTAATGTGAATAATGTAAAAAATGACGATTATTCTACTCTGGTTGCACTGGATCAGAGCATCAGCCGGATTATTTACTCGATGATGTAGTTTTATGTCCCGGTAATTGCCGTCTGGAGTTTTTTGTGCTGATTTGACTTTGCCCCAGGACACTAAACGCGTTTTATTAGTTGTAAATTATCCAACTTTTGCTGTATTTTTATCTATCACCTCCGCCATTGATCACCTGCCCTGCGATTATTGACAAAGCAAACCACCCTCACCCTGCGTTGGACGCTCAGCTCCCACAAATCTCAGCAAACATCTCACTCTCTCTCTCTCTCTTCTTGAAATTGGCAGCGAGGTGTGTTTGCATGTCTGCGCCCGTGTCCAGCAGGGGGCAACCGACTCCCACACACCGGCACGCACCGAGGGCATTTGGACCGCCAGACGGGTTCAGAGCAGCCGGAGTATCTGCACTTGTTTGATCCGGATGACCTCAAATAGCACCCGTTTTCCTGACATCAGCCGTTTGCAGCTGCACATCTTTTATCTCTTGTCGTTCGGCAATTTCCCCGCCCTTTGCACTCGTAGTATCAGTTTAAAAAAAAAAAAAAGAGAGAGATGTAGGTTAAATGGATCCTGGCATTGGCAGGGCTGTTACACACATTTCCCTAAATGGTTTGTGGTAAAACAGGCTTCTGGTGGTGTCTGTTGGTTGTTTGTCGCGTGCTAGATGGCGGGCAGATGAGGAGGGGGGGGGGCTGACGTTTCCTCCCATCATGCATGTATGAAAAAAGGAAGTGAAGACATAAGCAGCTGCAGGCGACCCCCACCCCCCGTTCACCCGCAGCCCTTTCTGCTCGTGCCCAGACAGCGTTTGATGACGCTGCGTTGTGGAGAGTCAGGGCTGGGGCCTCTCTCTCTCTCTCTCTCTCTCCCTCTCTCTCTCTCTACAAATGGAGGCAGAGTGTATTTATAGTCCAGTGTGTCACCCAGCAGCCAGCGGACGGGGGATTACCTCGGCCACGGTGAACAAGCGGGGCCTCATTCAGAAACAGGCGCTCGCTCGGTGACTCACGGCTTCACAGGCAGGGTTCACCGCACCGCCGCCGCTGCCGCTGAGGTACTTCTGCTGCTGCTGCTGTGTGTGTGTTTTATGTTTACTTGGCAGATTTCTCCACATTATTACGAGGCGATTATCTAATTCTGGAGTGCCTGAGTCGATGCTTGACGTGCTTGCGGAGAACGTTCCCAACTTGTCTCGGAGAAAACAAAACTTCTCCAAAATCTGAGAGGAGAGAGAAGTACAGTTCGGAGATGTGCCGCCTGATGCAGCTCGATCGAGGAAGGAGACGACGGCTTTTTCATTTTCCCCGGCTGGTTCAGTCGTCGTCTCTGATTATAGACTGATGTGTGCTGTTTGGGCGCAATGTGGCGTTTTCGCGGAGAATCTTGGAGGCTCTGCGTTCGCTCTTGTCGGCCAAGCCACCGTCGGATGCATCTTTGGCTGGCAAGTGAACTTCTGCTGGGATCTTGATGCGTCTTCAACACGGGACACGAGAGCACGTTGAGAAAGACACATGGTTATTATGCTGTTTTGAAAAGAGCTTTTTAAAGTGAAAATTACCCTGAATTAGCAGCTGAATGAATGTCAGTTTGGCATGTGTCAACCCTCCTGGTTTCCATACAGAAGAAACACATGGAAAAGCAATTTGGTAATAATATAAAACAATTTGGGGAAGAACAACTGCAGATTTTATGTGATTTTTAGACCCTCGTCCTCTCACATGTTCTGATATTTGTCACCGTGAAGACAAATATTCATCTGGTACAGGCAAACAAAGTATCTGTGTGACTCATGTTCACTCAACACTGAAAGCATCTTCTCCACAAATGATGGTCTGGAAATAGATCTTTGAAATGGAAACTGTTTAGAAACCATGAGCTTCACTTGGACAGAAAAAATAATGCCGGAGTGATTTCTCTCAGCTGCTCGGAGTTTTCTGCCGCTTCTCTGCTGCAGAGCGATCTGTTAGTCTTGGTATTGAGTAATATTTCTCTCCACTCGCTATGTCAGCCCTCTGTCATCACAAGACATACTTATCTCATGTTGTGCAGTATTCATTTTTAGACGCACAGTCAAAGTGGATCATGCCTCAGTTAACACTTTAACTGATTTTTTTAAAGCCTTCGCAGCAGCACTGGGTTGGTAGACGGAGGAGACCGAGGAGAAGCCAGGTGTTGTTCTGTGTTGGGAAGTGATTGTCACCGGCAAAAGGTTGTGAACTGGTAGAGAAAGTTGCAGGGTCAGGATTAAATATAATAATAATTAAATATCTAGGCATGAATAAAGACCTACCTGGTAGCTGTTGGAGATTGAAGACTGATCTTTTCAGGATCCACAATGTTCAATGCTCCACCTGCACTGACCTATCAGACAAGGCCTTCTTCCCTGTTCACTTTTAAACTACAAATGCCTCTTATCCCCATTGAAGGCTTAGCTGATGAAGATATATGGTTGGTTTGATGACTGCTAACAGAATATACTTAGTGTAAGTCTCTCTGGACCAAAGCATCTGCTGAAGTACATCGTGCAATGAATGAAATTCTTCAGCTTGTCCCATGAAATCTGCTCCAAACATACACAACATTGGGAGGATGGTCCCAGTGTTGAGTTGCACCCTCTTGTGCAGAATATTCATGGTCCATGGTGATCTGAGATCCTGTTTTTTATTATTTGTTTTATTTAGTCTCCATCTTTGCTGCCAAGCACTCACCTGTGTGGCGTTTCTGCACTGCACTTCCCAGAAATCAACTGTCAAACAAACAGTGTGGGCGGGACTTAGAGGGGTTTCTCTCTTCCTTTTTCCTCCTACCTTTTTCTTGTAGTTCTTGTAGTGCATGAACTGGACAGAGGATGAGTTGCAATGTTAAACCAGGAAATGCAAATGGAAATATCATGAATTTTTTTGTAACATAGGAAATCTGTTAGGGTAAATGTGTTTCACAGAGAGAACTATTAGGTTTTATTGATGATCTTGGTGCAGCATTGGACTCTGTTTGGAAGGAAGTCTATTTGGAGATTTCTGTTGCGTTCATGTTCACGCAGGTGCAGCTTGGTGGTTTTCTTCCAGCATCTTAGAAACCTGTAGGTGTTAGAGCAGCTGTCTGTCTGAAACCTGTTCAGACAGTTTAGCTGTGAAAACCTGACGCTGATGAGGGAAGTGCTCAGCCAAGATGTTTGTTTATTTTTTTGAATTGGTGATCATTTTTCACCATTATCGAGTGTTTTTTCTCAAACTCCAAAGATCTCTAAATAGGAACCCATTTGGCAAAAGGCCACTTTCTGAAATCAAGGCTGCACGATTATAGCCAAACAGTCACACCAGATACTTTTCTGTCTAATAGTGTTTTTTACTTGTGATGATTTGAGGAACAGTTTATTTTACTGCACTTGAGGCTTTGTATTTCAACATTTTCAACCACAGCGGGCATTGTAAATATAATTAAAAGTTTCATTATTGCTCATATTTGAGGATTTT
>OMLF01017389.1:7023-32858 GCA_900302615.1 Holocentrus rufus | reverse complement strand
CTCTGTAAGCTTTAACCATTAAATTTTCACCCAAAGCACCTGAATACAAACAACTTCTATTCATGATTTTCAACATGTCCCAAAAACTGGGGATACAATATTCATGAGAATGAGTTCAAAATACATTTTAAAGTAGATTTCCAATTAGTCAGTGTGGACCACAGTGACTTTTGTGAGCAGACCAGGATGCAGACTTAAAGTCTACAGGAGTGTCCTCTGAGCTGTTCTGCAGGAGACGGTTGAGCTTTTCACTCATGACATTGAGGTGGGGAACAAAGTGACTCACCCATGGCCTCTCTTTAAACCACTGTTGTTGTTGTGAATGCTGTCCAAGAGTTAAGTGTGATGATGTGGGTGAGAAGCGATGAAACTTGCCACAGTCTGATCAAACTCAGAAACTTTGTGGGAGAAGAGACGTTGCTCTGCTGGGTCCGTATTTGGTCGGTTCGTTCTGTCGTTGCATCAGAGTTAGCTCCATATCTGTTAGAGGTGTATACAGAGGCATTAGAGAAGGGTGCACTGCCGCCAACTCTGAGGCAAGCACTGATTAGTCTTGTACCTAAGAAGGGTAAAGACCCTTGTGGCTGTAAAAGTTACTGCCCAATATCTTTAATTCAGATGGATGTTAAAATAATTTCTAAAGTCCTGGCAAATCGGTTAAACAAAGTAATTACGTCGCTAATCAGGTGGGGAATGGGGCCTCATCAGCTCTTAAGTAGACATGGTAAAGGGACCTGAATCTAACTTTGAATGATGAGGAGTGGAATAGGATTTGTAAGAACATTAAAACTATGTCAAGAGATGCAAGGGTACGCCTCATTCAATTCAAGATATTGCATCGCTTTTACTGGACTCCCTCCAGATTGTTTAGACTTGGATTAAGAGATAGACCAAATTGCTGGCGATGCAAGTCAGAGGAAGGTCACCTGATACATGTGTTATGGTCCTGTGATAAAGTCCAAGAGTTTTGGGCCAGGATATATGCTAATCTCTGTGAGATTTTACAGACCCAAATTTCGTTCAATCCCAGATTATTTGTTTTAGGAGATGCATCAGTCAGTGCATCAGTAGGCATTCGAGTCAGAAGGCAATGTTTTTTAATGGAGGGAACTCGCTTAGCTCTTTTATACTTTTTCTAAAGCGTGTCCCTGGAACCTGCGTTTCCGTGTGCCAGGATCAGACTGGTATCAGACTAGACTACACGTTAGTGGCTAACAGGTATTGTAGATGCCAGGTCTACCGGAGGAGCTTGAGGTGCTTTCAATAAAAAAGCTCTTGCCCTTCCACCGACAAATAAATATTTTAATTTGCCCTCCCCAGATAATTTGAAAAAAATGCTTGGCCCTCCCCTGCCAGCTATGATGGATATATTGTATAATATTCAACAAAATATGTAAAGCTACAAGTCTAGGCGACTGCTAGAGCACTTGAGACCAATATAGTGAGCATCAACAACACACACGAGTCAATAGACATTGTCCAATAAAGGAAATACTTTGAAAGTTGCCAACTGCAAAACAAACACAGATCATTTCAGGGGGAAAAAGCAAGAAAACATCACCACAAATAGAATGCCATATAACAGTATTCCCCGTGCTTCGCAGATATAGCATTCTGTGGCACAGACAGGCCTACAATAACGTTACAAGCAATGCTTTAATGCACAATTCACACACAGTTTTACGGTTTCCAGAGCACAGCAGTCATAGCACAAACAGCATGAGCAACAGTCTGTTCTTCTGCCTGTGGCGTCCAGTATTGCTATAGCCACTGCTATTGCCAACTGGGAATATAATACAAGACAATAGGTTATGACAACACTCCATAAATTTGTCAAGTCTTTTGGGAGGGTTCACTGCAACACAGCGATTCAGCACAAGAGAGTGCCACATCCCAAAAAGCCTCAGCTGTAGCAATGTTTAACATTAACAGGCTAAACGTTGCACAGACCCAATTTAAACAAGCCAAACGTACAAAGCGCTGAAGGCTAGGGAACTGAACTATTCTTGAAATTTTTAGTTTCGTTATCAGTCTTGTGTTGTACTGACCCAGGTTGGAGAAGCAGTCAGACGAAAAGTGGTTAGCTCACACGAACAGTCTTTAGCCGACAGCAGCCGGGACGTTGCCATCAAAAATAAACTTAATCCACTGCGCTCTTGTTTCCTCTAAGGCTGGGCTGATGTAGTGATTTGTGCCAGTCTGTACAGCCAACAACAGAGCAGTTGTAGTGCCTAGCTCTTAGCTGCAACATAATGCAAACGGTTATATGGCGATTGCGAGAAAAAAACATGGCAGACTTTTGCAAAGGTAGTTTTCAAGCCGGGGTGGAGATCCCCAAAGGAGGGGGCGGAGTTATGCTAATATCTATATTATGGAAAATCTGAACAGCTCGTTTCAGCCAATGGTTTCTGACCTAACCAGACTACACAAAAGTTACTGGGCTGTCATATCTCAGACTTTGAGGGTTAGTAGGCATGGTGGATACCCCAATATATGTGCCCAAACAGGGAAAAAGTGGGTTTTGCATAATATGTCCCCTAGCAAAAACAAAAATAAAGTTCTCTGAAAGATACTTCAGTGCACTAGGCAAGATGTTAACAATGTCTGCTATATTATTTGAGGGTTAATAGGTTTATGTAATTATTGCACTACCACAATTATCATATTTCACAACCTGCACCTAAACCTAATCTGTATCTTATCAGTATATTCAGGCCCACACAGACATATTTGCATAATGGGCATGGCAGTGAAAAATACTTTCTGAAAGGATGCTCTTGTGTCTTGTCAGTCAAAACTTCCTATATAGGAGAGTCCAAAGCTGCTTAATTTGTTTCCCACCTACCAAGATGGCGTCATCAAAATCAGATTCTAGGTCACACAGGAAAGGAGGTGGTAGTGGCATTTTAAGGATAATGGGACAGACCCTTAGTCTCTACTCCAAAACAAAGTTAATATTAAGAAGAAACTCTGCTTGATCTCTCCATCTAATACACAATTTAAAAAAATGAAACGTGGTGGCTGTAAAAGTGGGGGGAATGGAGAGGATTTTGGGTATAGGTCAGGTTGGTGAAAAGAGAAACATGGGGTGAGTGCTCATGCGAGTTGGGCTGACTAAGAAATATATTTCTTTTGCCAAATGACGTCTTAGGGCAATTGCATCTCTAACTTAACACTTAATGCTGAATTAACCACTGGAGGGCGAACCGAGTCAGGTTTACTGAGATAAATACAGCACCACCACACTAGAGCTCAAATGTTCCCAACACAACCAGCGCCATTGTATTTCATGACGATATAGTCAGGATTCCTCCACTATGTCAAATGTAAAATCCCCTGACTTTTCCATGACTTTCCATGACTAAAATACTGAATTTCCATGAGCTGCCATATAATTTTTTTTCTTTACCAAAATTTTATGAGCACTTATTAAAGTTCATCACTCTGTTTCATTTTGAGGGGAGAGTGAACATATTTGTCAAATAAGTGGTTACAGATTTTAATAAAGTCCATGATATTCCATGACTTATGCCAAGAATTTATGAAATCCCCTGACTTTCTCTGTCTGGAATAGTCTTTTTAAACTGACTTTACAGAAATTCTATGACCGGTGGTAACCTTGTATAGTACTGAATATTTAAAAGATTACAGGGCAGTGATAGTTAACCGGTCAAAAAATAAGGGAAATTAACCATTTCTAGTTAATTCTGTTGAGACAGCCAATTCACATATATAAGTGCAATCAGCTGTTCATAGCCACTGTTTGTAAGAGCTCTAGACCTCTATTATGGCCGCTAGAGGGAGTGTTATGTCATCAGTCTACTATACTCTAAATAGGCATTAATTACCTGCCATTTACAAGGCAGAACACATGAACAAGATGTAGTAGTAAAATATACATTTTTCAAGAATAATGCTTGTTTTCCTGATTTTAGCTTATAGATCAGTTTATATGCTACACAACATTCAGATATTTGCTCTGAAGACTACATTTCAATGGCAACGTGCAATAGTCTTGTGCTTATCTGCTCCACCTCTTCCATGGTATGGAATAAGTGTTTTGGGTCACCCTGCCTTAATCCTACATGAATTTCAGTAGTCTGGGTTTGAGTGGAGAGTTTTAATGTTCCATGATTGTCTAAATGCTGTTTCAAAAGCTTATTGAACATAACTAGCACAAAATTCTCGAGGAATGCTGAATAGCTGTCATTTAGACATTTTGGCATGAAAATGAACAAATTTAAAGAACAATTATTAGCAGCTTTAATTCAGCAATATAATTATACCATGATATCAGTATAAAAACATATTGGTGATACTCAACACCGCTGAAAGTACAGGCACAAACCAAAATCACAGTGACAGAGAAACAGAGATCGTGATCAAGTGGAGGTGGATACTTCATGTTTCATTCATTCACACTCCTAGTACATTTCATATGTTCTCGTGTCTTTGGCCTTGCCAACCCCCCTCCTATGCTGTTTGCCTGCAGAGGTTTTATGCTTGAGTGGACAGACAAAGCCATGGTTTGGGTATTATTTTGCCTGTTCTGCTCCTGGATAAATATCTTTCACAAGTTTCAGGGACACTCACTCTAGCTTCTGACTCAGCCACTAACAACTCCTTCCCTTTTTCTCCATCTCTACGCATGGTGTTACCATGACAACCAAGGCTAACATCCCTGAGAAGGAAGTGCATGAATGGAAATACTGAGATGCCTGTCTATAGGGGTAGAGTCTTTTGTCCAGAGTCATCTCTGTAGTGAGTTCCTTATTTGGCAGCATAATGGATATAGGGAATGTAGCACAGACAGAAGTTCTTTTGAGATGCGATATCTGTCATCCTTATGAAAGCTGAGGTTTGAATGGTGCTTTTAAATGATAATCTTTGGCATTTTTAAGTGAATGTTCATTTTGCTACTCTACATCAACAGTTCATAAAACAATAGGACACCGAGTTCAAGAAACCTTTTCCATCTGCTATTCTAAACACCCAGTGTCTGGATAGTCTTTCCTTGGAAAAATCTTCTGGCACCATGGGGCATAACCATCGTTTGTGAGGGGGATTTCATGACATTTTTTTCCACATAAATTTTATGATGTACATATATTAATTATTCACAAAAGTTTTGTTGTGGTGAGGTAAGACACTTGTATGAAGCACATACCTATAAGAACTATTTTTCAAATCCATAGCTCTACCCTATTAAGGCAAAGGGCAGTTACTGTAAAAAATAATGAGGTACCCACCATGCTTTTACCCATCAATAGGGGCCCTGTGGTTAAATGTGAATGACTGATGGACATATTATTGGGATGTTCTACTGAGCAGGATCGGTTCTACTGAGCACTGTAAAGACCAAATACAGAGTAAAAGGTGATAAAAGCACATCAGTGTAGACTGAGGATTGTCACCATTTTTCCTAGCTTAGATACATATTTTTCTTCTATCTGTACCTGTACCTGTAATAATAGAAGAAGAGTTGTGTGGTTAGCACAAGTGGCAATTGACATCATATCTGAACAGAAGAGAAGAGTGTTACCTACAGAAACTTAAAATAACAACAAGATCGAAGAAAAAACTGTGCACACTGTTTGATTGACAAGGCATCTCTGTGAAGTAAAAAGCAAAAGTACTGCAGCAATGACTGCTAAGGAAGAGACAAAATGTACAAAGCCCTTAAGGATTTTGACATGTTACATGTGTCTGTGTTTTGATGTTTCAGTTTCCCCTCTGTCCTCCGCTGTTCTTGTGACTAAGACCATACCAGGATTCATTATCATAGTATAGGGAGTCCTTCGTTTTTAATCATTTGCCACCATAACACAACATTCTGCGGGTTTTCATTCCAGCCAACTGTAGTGTTTAGTTGGAATAAAAACCTGTAGACTCTTAGGTCATGATAGTTGAGAACCTCTGTCTGAATGCCACTGAATGCCTGCCAGTAATATTCATGCTATTCCAGAGCCATGGGCCACCTACAATGGACTGGCCAACTTATCAACAACCAGTGTTTATTTGGAAGAAGATGCATGAATTTCTCTATGCTAGTTTTGATTTCAGGCTCTCACTGTATTTATTACCGAACCATTAGTCTCTCAAGCCAGACACGTTGGCTCCCACAATTTCCAGCACTTCTGTACTACACTTCTGTAGAAGTGCTGAATGACTAGCAAAATAAGTCGGATATCGGGTCATTTCCTCACCTCCATATCCCCTGAGCAGTAAATAACTCCTGCTGGAAGTACATAAATGAACCTCAAGCCAGACTCTTTAGGGAGTGTGAGAGACCAATGACTGATAGTTGGTTTTTCATTACTTTTTCAAAGGACCAGAAATTCACCATATTCTTTTTGGTTACAGTATTAGGGTATGATGCAAGATCAACAGAAAGAACATGAGATAACTTAGATATACCCATGAAAAAATATATAATGTGCTCTTCATTTGGCTACATTTGGCTGCATTTATCTGTGATATATCACTCCCATTTTCATGCTTTCTTCAAAATGATCCTTAATATGTGTGATCATAAAACAGATGAAATATGTCCTTTCAGGCAGATACCCCTTTCCTCTCGGCAGAAAAAAGCTAACTTTTTTAAAAAAGACTATAGGTCATATTTTAAGGACTGTTAAGGTGAATGCTCAGTGTGGAGGTGGATACCAGCCACTCAACCAATTGTACTGCAAAAAGGTTGATTGTGTCTGATGGTGACCTTTGTCAAGAGGGGTCACGCATTTAAATAAGCAATGAACAGAACAACAGAAGTCATCTCATTTTAGTATCCAGCAGGGATTTCTGTTTGCTCATGTTCTGATTCACAGCCAAGAAAAACTATTCTGTGTTGCAGGAAAGGAAATGGCAAAATGCTTTTAGATGCCTCGTAGGAAGTCTGAGCAACATGCTGGGTCAGAGCCACACAAAGGAAACGTGGGAAGTCAAGCAGGTGACTGTCTAATGCATGATTTATTGGCAACTCTGAACAATGGAGAGCTACTGTTATCTTCCTCAAATATATGACAGGACAAGCCAGGCTATGTGAATGCCAAACAGGGGGATTTCTACCATATGTCAGTCAGGAGTATCTCACTTGGTGAGTTAGAAAGTGATCCAACTGATATAACACAATATTTAGTTTTTACCCAGTCCATAAAAGCTCTTACTTTAAAAAAAGTTCATGGGTTCATGCTGAAAGTAAACTATACACATTATGTGCATTACACACAACACCTCCAAAATCATTGACCTCCCCACCCCCAATCTCCCAGACCTCAACAATAAAGCCATCATACACAGAGCACTCACAATAACGCATGACTCCAGGCACCCTATTGTAGCATGTAGAAAAAAGAATAATTCATTCCACCAAAAATCCCGTTTATTTATTCATTTATTTATTTGTGTTATTATTATTGTCTTATTTTCAATTTTGGATTCTTATCACCTTTGATCTGTGAGGATGTCATCAGTGGAGGCCGCACTTCCCTTCCTCAGTCTGAGGAAGGTGAGTCTGTTTGGTGCTCTTGCTAGCTTATATCTTAAAAGTTGTTGTAGGAGTACAAATGCTCTGGAAATCATGAAGTAAAGTGGAAATGCAACTTATGAACTGTTAAGTTTAGCGGAGAATGGAGTGTTGTATTTAACTTTTGATTTTCTGTGAATGGCATGTAGTTAGTGGGCCGACTTCAAAGGCATCATGGCACTGCAGCGGGTTATTCATGGGTTTTCTCGTCACAAACAGGTGTGCAGGGGTCCGCTGTGATATTTACATGCTGTTATGCTGTCTCACTCCATTCTGTGCAGGTATGTTATCACACCCATGTATTGTATAGCATTTTACTTGTGTTTTATTGGAATTATATATTTTTTTATTTTCCTGTTGTCGTACTGTTATTTACTTTGGTGTTTATATGGTTCAGCAAGTGGTGTATTATTCTTATCTGAATGTAGAATTTTATGCTTTGTCAAAACAGAATCATATGCATTAGAACAGAGTAATAGACTAAGTGTATTTTGGATACCTTTTTATAGCATATCTAGCAGTCCACTTATGGCTGTCTCTGAGGAAGGTGTGATATTTACATGCTGTTATACTGTCTCACTCCATTCTGTGCAGATAAATAAATATGTCACTGTAACTCCAGCGTCCTCATCCATTACACAATGCAGAGCAATAGCTTAGTAAGCAGAAGTTTGAACCAGACCGGTCACACTATAGTAAGAGTTTTGTCCCCACTGCCATAGCACTACTGAACAAAACACCCAGGTAACTGTCTTGTGTTTCTGTTCTACGTCAGCACTGTGTGTGTAAATATGTTGTGATTGTGCATTGTATTCATCTGTCTGTGATGGCCTGTACAGACTGTGGCAACAAATCTGCTACTAAAACAATAAATACTCTATCTATCTATCTATCTATCTATCTATCTATCTATCCAAGCAGCCTTGCACTGAACAGAGATTTTTTTCTCAATGAACAGAAGACTTTTGTTTAGAGACTTTTAACTAAGAAAAATCCATTGATTCTACAAGGAAGGTTCAGGGTAGTTGGGGATTTATCAAAGCTTGGCTAGGTAACTTTTTTTATTCACAGTTTTGACAAATTGCCATTGCAAACAGAGGGTCTGAGCCAAACTAAATGCACTGAGAAAAATTTGATGTTCTGGGCTGCTACTGTGGTTGTGATCTCATTTGTTAAAATCTGTTTGGTCTGAATCAAACAAACAATCACCTCAACGAAGTGTTGCTACCTTGGCGATAGTCACGTCTAGTGCACATGCTGCTTCTGCGTGCACTAATTTCCCTGACTTAGCTTAGCCTACCAGAGCTATGGTGCATAAGCTTAAGTCTTGCCCAAATCAAAAGATTATTGAAATAGTTTAGATGTGAGACCCCACTGAAAACAACATAAATTTGTACATTTTCTTTTCTTTCTTTTTTTTTGGTCCTCTGATGTGTGGAGCACGCACTCGTTTAAAGATTTGGACAAAGCAGCACATTAACAGATTCCATTCAAGATCAACCAGAGTTCTGACTCCCAAAACAGTAAACCTCACAAAGTCGTGCAAGAAAAACATGTGACTTTAGAGTAAACAAACATAGAGCATGACCTGGGCTTGTTGCCCTCTTCTGTACTTAAAAAACAAAGAAGATCAAAGAAGAGGAAATGGATTAAAACGTGGAGATGGCATGAATATGGTGTTATATCACTTCTACTTCATACCACTAGGCAGCACTGTTGTAAAAGCAGCTAGTAGCTGAGATAAGAGAGTAAGAAAGTGAGAGATTCAAGATGGCAACTACTGGGTGTATGGTACTATGCAGCTACTGAAAGTGTTTTTTTGCTTACACTTACACTTACTTGTTGAAGTAAACGGCGTTTGTTGAAGATCCTGGCATACTTTCGTTTATGAGTCCATACTACATTCGGCCTGTACATGTTGTAGCATGAGCTGGAGGTGAGTGTCAATTGTCACAAACTACAGCATGTGTGTGTGTGTGACTGCTTCATCTACGGTCTTTGGGATTTCCCCCACACCACCTGATATCGGATCGTAAATACTGAGCATGTTTAATATTTCCGACTTAAAATCAGTGCAGCTCCTATGGGCTTGTGAGAAGATTGGGTGACATCAAATACACTCTTTACACACCTCACACCACAAGAGAATCAGGAAAGATAATCTTAAGAGCCATTAAAAAATCTGGCTGTGCCAAAGATTGGGCCCAAAATCGGCTGAATTATCCTTTGATATGTGCTAGGTTTTAGCTTACTGTGGTTACAGAATGGCAGAGAAGGTGGCTGGCTCGCCAGTTCTCAATCCCCAATTGCATCAACATGAGAGCCTCACAAACAAGCATGCAGGTGGGTGGGAAGGACTTGGAGGAGGTACTGGAGGTGGCTCTAACACCTCACTTCCTTTGGAGGAGAATCTTTATCTGGTCTTTGACCATTTTATCCAAAAAACAATCAAGCATGTGCCATGCTAGTGATCACAATTCGAAACCTGCTATGAGGAACTGCTCAAAGTTCCCTGTGGCAGGGGAATAGAATCGTGTGACTACCGACTCAATTCAGTAAGACTGATGAGACTGATGATGTTGATGTTCCTCATCCTGCAAGCCCAGAGGAAGATTTTGTTGCTCATGATGGTCTTTTCTTTGTCTCATGAGAAATAAATGATCTTCTTATTTGGAGATTATTTAAGTCTCAGCTGTTTTTCCTAAGACCCCCCTTATGAGAAATAAGGAGCAAAAGAACAGGTCAATCTAAGATAAATTATCTTGTCCAATTTGAGAATGACAGGAGAAGCACAAGAAAAGCAGTTCTTATGCTGTGCTCATGTGATTCTCAGAGTTTTCTCCTTAACAACCTTATGGAGCAATAAGTAGACAAAGAGGAGACTTAAGCTATACTTTACTGAGATCTCAATATTGTCTAACTTTGGTCTGATAAATGGCTTTGGAGCAATAATTTGAGACACATGAGAAATGTGTGTGGAGATATAAATGAGACATGAAAAAGAAGCTATTGCAATCCACAAAATAACACAAAATAAAATAACAATTCCACCCAAACCAGATGTGCATTGAAAAGAGAAATTAAAAAAACATGAGCTGAACATACCTGTACTGTTTTTTCTACATTCACTCAGCTGTGGTGCACCATCACATTAGAAACCAAGTTACATGTAGAAAATTGACATGAACAAAAATTAACTTTATCACAAGTAGTAGTACTATCTTTTTTCTTTTCTCTCTGATGTTTATATTGACACAATGAAAGACAGCTGTGATTTTTACAAAATTAACAAAACAAAATGTCTAATTTTTTGCCGAGCTGCACAAATCCAGGCCTGAGGCCCAGTTCTTGGAAGCAGATCTTGAAACAGAGTCAAAATGTCAAAATTAAGAGTTTTAGTGCACAACCTGTACTGAAACAAAAAAAGTTGGTGCCCTTCCTCATTTTTTGTCTTAAGACAATTAAATAATATAATAAATAAAATAATAATAATAATAACAACTGTGCACACGTTCTGGCTGTGTTGTGTGCCATACGCAGTGGCACAGACAGTGCCAGCCACTATTAGATACGCCCCTGCTGCTCAGAGGTCCAAGACGTATCAAGTGCAGATCTCAAGGGCAGAATTTGTCATAATATCTCTCAAGATATTGGGCCCTATTTTCGTACAGGCACAGTGCACAAAGTGCAGCCAGTCACTGGTGCAGTGGAATTTCTCCTCGCCTGGGCGCGTTTGGTATTTTGGTGACACGCTGAGCGCCAAGGTAGGAGGAGAGGCGCAGTAGTGGGTGTGTTCTCATCATTCCTGTGGTGCACTGGAATTTTGGTCCCATGGATGCATCCGCCTGTCCCTGCCTGGTAAGACCAAGTCAACAGCTTGGCGCACCTAGGTGTGTGTTATTTTGTCACTTAAGTTGGTGGAGGAGCGTCCAACTACATATCTAAGAAACCACAAAATCACGGTTTATGAATCTCTCGTGATTAAAAAATATTTCACTACATGAACTTTGACCCACATGTGGCGGTGATTAAATGTTCATATCGACAAAACTGCTGTGCTGCGCACAGAGAATAGTGAACTTACACCGATACAATTGTATAAGAACATATTTGATTGGCTAAGTCAATTCCAGGCCCTAACACACCCAATTCATCTCAATCCCTCCCTGTTCACAGACGCGCCAGGCACGTCTTGTCACCAAAACACCAAATGCGCGCCGTCGCGCAGTGCAAAATAGGGCCCATAATGTCATCCATAGGAGATATACTTGCAAAAAAAAAAGAGTTCACCTTGCCTTTCAAGGGCACTGCCCCAGTTATCTTGGAGAAAAAAAAATTAGTGTGATCTAAATTAATGAAAGTCTTGCTTTTGCCTTGCCCTTTGTGAGAGACATTTACTGAGCCTGTATTTACTTTATAAAAAATATTTCCTACACATGTAACTTGATGAAGAGCTACAGCAGCCTAGAATTGTGTAGGCAACAAGACCAAGTAGCAAAAGCAAAGGTGGACTTTAATAACAAGACTGCTTGCGTTGGAGGTTACATAGAGCAGAGTTACAATATATCTTCTCTACATCGTACGACATGTTCTTTCTAAAACAATGAAAGCATGGTATTTGTATAATTTAGTTGTTCTGGGAAGAATTTACTCTGATGTGATCATCGTCCACAAGTTACTAACTCACTCATTTGCTCAGACAGCCCATAGCCAAAAAACACTTTGGTGTCTTATATAGATCACTAGTGGGGCTATTAGACGCTTGACCTTGTTTAAAGAAAAATCCACCCAAAACACTAACACTGTTAAGAACAGCTGCTAGTGACAAAATAAAGAACACAACAATTTAGCACCAAGGCCAGGGAAAAATACAAGAATACTGTTGATTGTCATTTTAAAAAGCTCCACTATGCAAGTTTTAATGGCAAAATCCATGAGTCCTATGACGATGATGTCATGATGGGGGGCAACAATGGAGTTTCATAGCACTAAGTGTTTCAACAGTTTAATAAATCAAAAATACATGTAAGGTCTTGTTGTCACTCACTGACATTCACTCACAGTGGAGGCAACTTACGTAACACCATTTGGCAGTGTTACAATGGCTACAGATGCTCTCCAAAGACCACTACTGAACCACTACTAAAAACCAGGTAGGATGAACATAGGCCAGGTAGAAAACTAGTCTATCCAAAGAGGTGACGACAATAATTTCAAACGCTTAGCATCACCAGATGGGGAGACAAAGTGTGGCCAATTTTGTCTTTTTATCAAAAATAGTATCTGGTCAAGTCAGTGTCATCCAGTCTTATCCAGCCCTTAAATTGAATTGGCATGTGCATAAATTTGTTTTCTTGTTACTGTCATTATCCTGGGTTTCAGTGGAGAGATTTATTGTCCCATGTTGTTTCAGAGGCTTTTTCCCTCTGTCAAAATATTGTGGCAACACTGAATAATATATTTTTTTAGAATTAAAGTTTTGACATTGACAAATTGACATTGAATATAGACAATATTCATCCAATCTCATTGGCAGCTTCAATCAAAAAATATTGGTGTATCCTGCAAAAACCAATAGCATGTAACACATACTACTGAAGTGAAGGCTTCCCGTCCATAGCGTGTTTTATAAAGGTGTGATTACTTAACCAAATCAAGTATCAGAAAGCTCAGAAACATGTAATTTTTCCACATTGTTTCAATGCTCCCTCACACAGACCTGCAGACACAGGAAGCCTTTGCCTTCTGCATACACCCACTCAGTGCTGTGTGTTTTCTGTCAAGGACACCGTTGAGACAATAAACTATGTATACTCTATGGGAGATGGTGCTCGGAAGGCACAGGGTGGTTTTCGAGAAGGGTGAGACCAGTATATGTGGACAAAGTTGTTCTGTCATTAAAGGGATTGGAAACACTAAAGCATCTTGTATCTTTATTGTTATTTAAATCTACGTCAATAAAACTAGATATTATCCCCACATATACCAAGTGCATGTGTTGAACTTGCAATGCTGTTCCCTCTGCCCAATGCAGTGCAGTTTTCAAACTAATGTTGTAGGCAGAGCAGAATTGAAACTGGTGGTATCTGGTCCAATTGGAAGCCCTTAATACTTGTAAACAAGCTTATTAATAGTAATGTTGTAGTATTAATAAGAAGAATTCTATTACTATTATCTGGGATTCACTGGAGTCTTTTAGTATCCTGTGATAGCTTTACTGCTGGCTAACACTTGGAATTAATGGAATTATTTGTGCTGAAAATACCCTAAAATACGCTTTTTCCATCTTACCCAGACTGAGACAAGATGTTCTATGCCATTTTCACCTCCGTACATCAACTGCTTTGGTCCCAATGGGTAGCATTTTGTGGTTTTTGCATTTTGTGTTTACAATAAAGACTTGAAGTCTACAGGAGTCATCAGCCTAGCTCCAGCAAAGTGAAAAAATAAACCTTACAGCAACTCTAAAGCCCATTATTATTATTATTATCATTATTATTGTTATTATTTATTTATTTACATCATTATTATACACCGTAATGAAATACATGTCTGGGAATTTTTTTTATTTTTTATTTTTTTTAAATGAGAGGAAGAATAAGGAAGGAAGTATAACACGTGTTCAGTGGTTGTACCATCTAAATTCTCCTGAGATTACTCTTGGTTTTTGTTTTTTGTTGTTGTTTTTTTTTCATACCAAGACATGTATTTCAAATACACAATACACTGTAAATGTAAAGACAGCTTCGGAGTTGCTATCAGGACGTTGTAAACAACAATGTGGGTGACTGTAGACTGGCTGTGCAGAACTGGCCTAATTATCCGGTCAGAGAATACACTGCATTTATTTCCAAACAGCAGTTAAATCCAAGCTTGAGAAGGGTTGGTAATCTCAGCTGATATAATATTATAGCTGGTATACTGGATGCAAGATGAGTAAATGTTTGTGAATGTGTGTGTGTGTGTGTGTGGTTTGTGATCTGTAACACAGAATAATAAAAATAATAATTACTGTACAGTGCCTCAAACTGAGAAGTTAACGTGATATATCAGTTACATATATCAAGTCGTCATACCGCCAAATAAGCACAAGCGGGCAGAGCCTGAACATCAGTGAACACAGTAATATGGCACTCATATCGACAAGTAGAAGGTCACGTGACCAGACTACACAGTCGGGAGTAACTTCAGTGAGCTACCGAATTCACTGGTACAGTGGACTATATGTAGCAACATGACAAGTACAAGATATCTCAGTCTAGAAACACCAATAGTTAAATTAAACCGGCACTAACATTCAGATAACAAATGATAGCTTATCGGCTAGGTTACATACCTGCTGCTTTACACAGTTGAGTGTCTCGTGGTTTAAGCTAGTAGCCAGCTAATTACCACATAGGCTTCTAAACGCCACAGTATTGACAATTAGTAATATATCGTCATGGAGACGTATAATGCATTATGTATGGTAACTTACATTGTCACCGACGCACACTGATATAACAAAGGATAATATCGGGAGGAGGGACCAGCCGAGTGAGGGAGAAAAACTATTCACATAAGGAAACCCACAACTGAACAAGTTGCATGCATGCGCACATAGTCTCTGAGGCAAAATGGGAGGGGCGCACTGTGATGTCAACCCTACTCCGGCAGGGGATTTTATACAGCCACCCACACATTCATATTTATGAATGTGTTAACATAAAAAGTCCCTGCTGTATTAGGGGGTGTTGTTGTCCTTGTCGTCTGGTAATTTGGGGAGCAATACCAGCTTGGTGACTGGACGGGTGTAAACTGTCCCTTTGATGTCGATGTCCACTGACCGAATCCTTCCATCATTACTGGGATGAACGCAGGTGACCTTTCCAATAGGCCAAAGAGCCCTGGGAAGTTGTAGATCAACTACCATGACTACTTGGCCTACAGCTAAGTCAGCAGTGGAGGTCTGCCATTTCTGGCGAGGTCAAAGGTGGGCGAATTGGTTCCAAAACTGGTGGCCTAGAAGATCACTTGAGCCATATGCTGCTTGGTGGAGAGACGCGTCCCATCGCCCCATCAGCAGCAGGTTAGGGGTTATCGGGTCAGGATCAGCGAGGTCAGAGGAGGTGTATCCAAGCAGCTTAGAGTTCAGTATACCTTCAACTTCTGCAGATACAACCTGGTCACGCAGCACAACTTGGAGGGAGGCTTTAACAGATTTTATTTCGCTCTCCCAAGCACCACCAAAGTGGGGAGCGAGAGGTGGGTTGAATCAGAATTCAGTGCTCTGGTTTGCCAGCCATTGCCTCAGTGATGGTTCTAGATTTTCCAGTGTTTCGTTGAGCTCTCTCTCTCCTCCCCGGAAGTTGGTGCTTCTGTCACACAAGAGCTCGTATAGCTTGCCTCTCCTTGCAATAATCCAACGTAAAGCCAGTGAAGGAGTCTGTATCCATATTTGGCAACAGGTCACGATGGACACATCTTGTAGTGAGGCATTTAAATATAATGCCCCACCATTTTTCATGCCTTCATCTGACTTAACTGTGTAGGGTCCGAAACTCCAGTGGACCAGAACGGAGGTTTGTTGATCAAGAGCTGTGCAGCAGGCAGGTCAGCCATTTTAGGTGCTAATGGATTTTTCTGCCATTTACAGCATTCCACACAATGCCTCTGGTGTTTCTTAATTAACTGTTGCCTGGAGGATCCAGTAGTTTCTCAGAATCTCGGCGAAGATTCGTTCAGGACCAGCATGGAGTAAGCGATTGTCATAATCTTTAACAGGGAGCTGGGTGATAGGGTGTTCAGGACTGAGGACAACAGGGTGAAGGCTGTCCTCTGGCAGACTTTGCTGGGTCAGGCTCATCACCTCTGCTGGTAATGATGTTGCCGCAGAAGGTTTGTTTTCTCAGCTCCTCTGGTTCTTCTGTATGCATTGCAGGGTTCATTGGCCAGTCAGTTGAGGCTTGATAGAGAAAAAAGGGTCCTTGACTCCAATGGGTTGGCTGAGACAACTCAAGAAGAGTTTTCCCACGAGTGATGTCATCAGCAGGGTTCTGATCGGAGTTGACATAATGCCAGGATTCGGTTTGTATTGTATTTGGTTTGCTGTATTTCGGCAATTCTCGTCCCGACAAATACTTTGTACTGGTGGGACTCAGAGTGTATCCAGTTCAGTACAGTTGTTGAGTCTGACCACATGACAACAGACTGAATGAGCAAGGTTAGCTCTGTCTGCAGTACCTTGGCAAGTTGGGCTCCGGTGAGTGTGGTAGTTCCAAGAGCGGCATTCGCTTGGGAGCGACGTGTGACCTGGCCATTATCGATGACACATATATGTGTCCCTCAGGATTCTCAACTCTCATGTAGGCCACTGATCCGTACCTCTTTTCAGATGTGTCACAAAAGATATGAACATCACAGAAGCATCATTGTCAACGTTGGTTGGTACGCAACACTGGGGCAGGGTGATGTTCTGTAGCTGAGGGGGCTCGTTTTTCCAGGCCTGCCATGCTGGAAGAAGTTTGTCTGCAATAGGTTCGTTCCAGTGTCTTTCTTTAGTCCACAGGGCCTGGACCAGGATTTTGGTGCGTGTAGTGAAGGGAATTATGTATCCGAGTGGAACGATTGGGTGGCAAGCACTCTATACACATTCCACATGGTTAGCTGATTGGCTGACACAGGGCGATATTTATATCCCAATGTGTCTGATGGGCAATGCCAGCGTAGACCGAGGGTGGATTCCTGATGGTCAGCCTTTTCAGCAGTTAGCCACAGTTCACATGCTGTCGATCGTGCTTCAGCCGGGAGATGAGAGATGACCTCTCTCATGTTGGAGGCCCACTGCCTAATTTCAAATCCGCCTCTTGCTAGGAGTGCTCTCAGTCGGTCAAGGAGATCCTTTGCCTGCTGTGGTGAGCGGAGCGATTTGAGGCAGTTGTCAACATAGAATGAAGTGATATCAGGTGGTTTGTTTCTTTCCATATCGTGTCAGAGGAAGCGGAGAAGTGGGCAGTCTTCTGGCAGGAGTCTTATCTGGTGAAACATCCCACGCTGTTTGCAACAACATGTTCCCAGAATCGGATCAGGACTCCCGGCAGTGAAGGACCAAGAGGAGGCCCTGGTAGCAGGTTATTATTCAGAGCAGACTGCTGGTGGTGAAATGCATAACTGAACACCACTCTTGCCTTACCTTTGTGATGCACAATGTGGTGAGGTATGTACCACGATTCAGCAGAGCTGCTTGCTTCCTCGTTGGTGATTTTCTCTGCATATCCTGCTTCCTCCAGCTTGTGTATTTTCCTGGTTATAAACGGTAGCGAGCTCAGGATTGCTAGCTAGTAGTTCATTCACATTGTGTGATCAATCTCACAGTGATTCAGTATATTTTTGGAGCAGTGTTCTTTTAATTGAATGCAGCTTTGCGGACAGCGCACTTTTAATAAAGAGCTTTTTACAGCAGTGTACTTAATAATGAGTACGTTTGTTGCCAGTACTTGTACTTCCCTCTTTTAGGGAAGTACACTTACAATAAATTGGGATTTAGGGCTGCATAAATTTTAATAAAATGCATGTTTCTGAGAGGAGTATAGTTTTAGTAAATATATTTTTCAGGGTAGTTTACTTTAAATAAAGTACTTTTTTGTTGTTTTTTTCAAGGGCAGTAATATTGTATAAGAATGCTATGACTGTTTACCAGTGGCTTAATGCCACTCCCAGCATCTACAGACTCAACTATAGACAATAAGTAAAAAAGCTTTCATAATGCAATTACCCATATACAACTAAAGTAAACACGATGACGTCAATGGTAAGTTACACACAATTTAATACCTGCCAACCGCCAACCCTCCTCCACATGATTCAATTTTGCCAAGCATTCAAAAGAGGTGAAAATAGAAAAAATGAATCTCTGCCCATCAAGAAGGTTTATTTATGGTCGCAGTGGCAGCTTTTCTTAACGGCTGCTATGGTTACCTTCACACCCGATACAGTGGAAAGTTAAGGTTGGTGTTGGTGTTGTCGCTTATGTGTTCACCCCAGTTTTGTCTCATAACAGATTTGTTTCATTGGTGGAGGTGTAAGCTGTCACCAAGGAGTCAGTGGGTGGTGTGTGTGTGTTTGTGTGTGTATGTGTTAAAGATGATGCATTGTCAGGAAAACCCTGAGAGGAGTATATAGTTTACGAACCAAAAGCTTTTGGTGGTGTGTCAGTCACATTTTATCATGTGTGTTTCTAAACACAGCATATAACTTACATGCAATGGATGCAGCACTTTATCACCATGTCATTAAATGATAGCAAGGAAATGTAGTGGGCATTGTACTTTATGGCTATTGTACACAAAAGACTAACAATAAAATGTTTACAATCTACCCAATTTTGCTGTAAATCACAAGACATCAGATGACACTGGGTATTATAGTGTAGAGTATGTGCGTGTTTGCACGTGTGTGTGTGTGTGTGTGTGTGTGTGTGTGTGTGTGTGTGTGTGTGTGTGTGTGTGTGTGTGTGCGTGTGTGCCCATATGCATCCACTGTAAGAGCATTCTTGTCTATATATATGCTGGTGTGTGTGCGCGCGTGTGTGTTTGTGTGTCAAAGGATCACACACCAATTTCCCCTTGTCTCAACATGGTGACTATTTACCTTAGCAGATTGGAAGCCCCCATCAGCCCTGGTCAACATTAGAGGTGTATGTGTGTGTGTGTGTGTGTGTGTGTGTGTGTGTGTGTGTGTGGACAGTTGGAATGAAGGAAAAAAGATACAGAGAGAAAGAAGAGAATGCAAGGAGAGCCTTGTCTAAATTTAGAGGATCGTACCAAAATGACACCTACTCTGATAAAAATGACTTATAGCATATGACCAAAACACATTAATGTACTATTAAAGTTTTGAGGCTTACTAGAACATCTGCCTCCAACACAGAACAATCTGTGTTTTTGAATTATTGACTGATGACTGATTTAGGTCTTGCAAACCTTTTCCCCAAATGGATTTATGGTGTTTTGAAATTAAACGCTTCAATTATTCCATGACAGGCTTGCAAGGTCCCCCAAAACAATAAACAAGGGCCTGCTTGGTTAGGCTAATATTACAAACAGTAGCTCTTGATTGGACGTCTGTTCAAATACCCAGCGGGTTAAATCAAGAACTCACAGAGTAGTTCAAATATTTTACAACATTTTCAAATAGATTTCTGCCCAAGGCTGCCCTGTGACAGAAGTAATCCATGTTTTTTTTCACAATCCAATGAATGTTTGAGGTCTGTTGCAGTGTAACATTAAAGCCATTTTTCATTCAGTCATTTTGTATTGGGGATGATTAATAAACAGAAACACAGTTTTGTTTTTTTGTTCACCTGGTAAACACAATGGCCCTGAGATGGTGCGGTGCCTCTGTGCTTCTAGGACTTATCTGCAGATGTTGACTTGTAAACTATAGGACACACACACATACACACACAATCTTGCTCTTAGCACTATTGTGTCTTTTTGTGCCTGGGCGTATTTGTTTGGATTGTTTGCATATCACAGGAAGCCACACTCTATTGTGAATATCCTTTAAGGCTTCTTTTGTTGTTTGGTTCCTGAAGTATAATTGGTTTGGATCCTACGAATTCTAAATGCAAGCATCAATAAAAATCATCAGAAATGCAAATTGCGAGCAAAATGACATAATTGTCTCATTTCATGCTTGGCTGCGTGCTCAGTACATCAAATAACTGACGTTGTCTTGTAGATCACATCATGGTGGTTATCCTGCTTTTTAAATCTGTGGTGCTGAACTGCTTCAGCTCCGTCCCTGAGTGGGCTGCTTTCAGAAAATAATGTTTTGTTTACATTTCAGTTGTCAGAAGCCACAAGGAATAGAGTTTTGGATGTGGTTCTGTATATTTAAATCTTGGATAACATAGTCAGGGTATAGCCATCATTTACAATGATGCTGAGCTGCAAAAACAAAACGAGAGAAGAAAAAGAAAACATCAATCAAAGCCACTGCATTCAAATGAAACCAAATTCACAATCAATCACTTGAAATGCTCCAATTTACCAGAGTTTCAAGCTTCAAGATACACTGTAAATCATTCCAGCTACGAAGGCCTATACATTTAAAAGCATTCAACCCAATGTACCTGGAGCTCCAGACACTCCAGCAATAGACCACCAAAGCATCAGGGCTTCCAGGGTACTTCCACTTTCTTTTCTTTATTTTGTACACTGAGAGTCCATCCTAAGATTGGCATTTTATCTATAGCAAATAGTTTCCTCAACCAAAAATGCTACTATTTGCTATGAATAGACTTTTTGTAAGACTTAGATATAATGATTTTGTTGATTTTGTTAGTTTGTTTATCCATTGTTCAGTCAACCATGGCAACTTCTGCTAGAAACAAGTCCAGAATGTACAGAGGAAGTAATGTCAAGTAGTGTCAACTGCTTTAAATGCTAACCTTTCTACTGCTAATGATTTTCAGAAATTTTTTTTTTCATTGTGGCTTAAAACTTGCTCTACGCCACATCTGCAAATGAAGAGATCCACGCTAAATCCAAAGATATCGAGCAAAGTGGTCAGCATCGGACCTAGTTTGAAGCAGTAATTTTGTACCCCAGTGCGTTTTCAAATTCTTTTGGTCAGGCAGTACAACCACAAGCTCAGAATCATCAGAATCACTGCGTTGGTCTATTGGGTATTATAAGTTCCAACTCTTCCGTGTAATAGTTATGTATGAAAGGACTTTGTGGAGTGGAGCTTTATAAGTAAGTAATTGTCAATGCATTGTATCAATGGACCAATGTCCGTTCTAACGCTCAAGAAAGTTGTCTGCAGGATAGGCGTTGGAGACTTGTTCTACCACTGTCAAATTCAGTCTTGAGCAGACTCTCTCAAGCCAGGTCTTGGAAACATCGGAGGTTAATAGACGAACAATCAGCACTCGGCGAGCATGTACAGAGGAAGAGTTGAGCGTTTATTTCACTGGCTTAACTCGAGGGAAGGCTTCCAAGATACTTTGGATGTCAGACGTCCAAATTGGCTTTTTAGGAGCAACAGAGAAAGATACTAGACAGGAGAAGCGAGATAGAGGGCACTCAAGTGTTTCCTACGGAGAAAAGAGTTAAGATATAGATATTGGAAAAAAGAGAAAGGGTTTTTTAAAGTGTTTAAAGAGAGGGACAGAGAGAGATACAAAGAAAGAAAGAGAGAGAGGAATAAAGTCGAAGTATTTCCTTTGGGGTGAGAGCTGTCTTTTAGAGGGGAGTCTGAAGATTGTGAATCCGTTCTCCACGGATATTTATCATTTCCCTGTGGATGTGCATTCCCAGCCAACTGCATTTCATCAAGGTAGAGGCAGATACAGGGAGGGGGTGCAGGGAGAGTGAGAGAAGGGAGCAGAGGAAGACAAAAGCTCTGTTGGGACAGGATTAGTTTTCAGGACAATGTGCAGTGAGCAATTGTTAGCGGGACGTCTGTAATGTTAATGGACAATTTGCAGAGGGTAAGAGATCTCTGTAATCAGTCTCCAAAATTGCAGCGATGGGAGGATCTACTCCACCTCTGCTTTGTCATCACACCAAAAATATAACAACCACCATGGAACTTCCACAATTGGTCAACGAATGTATCAAAGAAGGAAAGGACAATGCGTCATCGTGACAGCAGCGCACATTTTTATCGGTTCCAAACTTGGTGCTACTAACATTGAAGTCAATCAAACTATAAACCGCTGAACCTGCTCAGTCCAAAAGTTGGATATACAAAAAATAGGCATATTTGGGCATAATGTTGACCTTAACACATTTGTAACTTGTACAATTGCAATCTACAGTGGCAATAATCCTACAGATTACGTACATTGGTAATCTAGGAGTTAAATTAATTGCCATTTGGCACTATATGCTGCCATGTCTTGTCGTTTGCCTCCTCAGACACATGGAGTCAAGAATCATCAACTCATTCTGTCATACCTATCAATAGGTATTTCAGTTGTCCTTAGCCAACATTAACAAAGCAATGTCAGTGTTACCCACATCCAAAGTGGGCTCACGTAGTGACATACTGTGTGACTGATCTTGACTGTTGGATGGCATATGTTTTATAGAAAGTACCAATGCCATTTTTACCGGCACAGTCTGTAAAAATGATTGACATGGCAGATTTGGACAGGAACAAAACTCTGTTAACGATTACACTGGCCCACCTTCCCCTGGCAAGCTAATCCTCTCCGACTGGGTAAGAAAGACAAGCAAGAAGAGAGGAAAGGATAGGTTGGACAAGTGATGGGAAGATAAGTGGGAGACATAAAGAGAGATATGGAAAGGACCGGGAGAGAGAGTGTAATATAGGTTTAATGGTCAAGAAAAAACAAAAAAAAGGTTGAGACTGGAAATCTGCAAAGATTACCTGGTAGTGTGAGATTCAGTCTAACCACACCAATTAACTTGAGCTGAATTAGCACCTTGATCATATCAAACATTTGATATTTACAAACTGCCATCTGCACCTTCTTGCAAGCCCTTCACTGGGTGGGGATTATAGGTTCATGCCTAGAGTGGAGACCAGTAGCCAGTGGAGTCTGGCCGTCTGCATCCACTGTTGTCTTGATGGGTGTCATGTGGATCACTGGAGTCACACCTGTGAGATTTGAGGTTCTGACGTCAGTGACATTTCAGGAACAACAGGACAATCTCAGTCGTACCTTTAGGTGTGCAGTACAGTGTTCCTGCCTAATTGTGCAGTGTGAGTATAAATGACAAACATCTGGCAAAAGCAAAAGAGCGGTACTTTAAAGAGAGGAAGGCACAAGAAATGTGAGTTACCTGTTTCTTTTGGAGCAAATTCCCCTGTGCACTAGGAATGGATTTGCTTTTTTATAAACTTTGTCTACATTCTCTGTTCTTAAGGCAGTTCAAACCTTTGAATATATTTTTTTAAGCGAAAGGGACATTTACAAATTAAGGGTTTCATTCCAAAATGAGATATCCACCAAAATTAATATATCCACCATTTGCAAGTTTGACGCCTACTCTGACAAATTCTTGCTTACATGAAAGTAAAGGACATTATAGGTAACTATTAAAGTTATGAGTCATCCTTTTGTAGTTCTCTCTTACAGATAGAATCATCTGTTTTTGAAATTTTGACTGATTAATGTCAGGCATTTTTTCTGAAAAAATTATATTTGAATTTAAGAATTAAACTTCAAATGTTGGCAACACTCATTTCTTGAAAATGATGAGTTGGAACTGTTTTCTTTTTTTTTCTACTGGATGCAGCTGTGGTGAAATTGTGTTTTCTCTGACACCTCTGTTGATTGAAAATGTCTTCTTTGCATTGCGACAGTACAGCAATAGTCACCCAAAGTGAGCTTGATTTACAATTCAGAATTAATCAGGGGACATTTTTACATTCCACTTAACATTTTTAGACACTGAGCTGATATCCAGGGCAGCTTGCAAGAGCAGGGTTCACTGTCTTGATCAAGGACACTTTAGCACGACACCTGAGCCATGTTGCAGAATAAAAACCAAAATGCACATCTTACAGTGATCAACACTGGTAAGTCAAATTTGTGCATTTATCCTGTATCGATCAGGAATATGTATTGAAAGGCAACTCTTAAATATTATATTATATACATCTGAATAGTATATTTTAAAGCAAAGCTCCAGTATCTTTCAAACAAATACATATAAGACCATTCCTTGCAACTTCAACTGCTGAACAGACATCATCCATCTTCTGCTGGGGTGCAAAATTAAGTGAATCCAAACTGCTATATAAACTAAACTAGCTACAATTACCAGATCACAACTACTAACACTTAAAAAAAAAAACATTGTGGTGCTATGCCACCATCTCATATCTCTCTCTCTCTCATGAAACTGACTCTCTGTGGTGCTAATCCATGAGTTCCCACCCTTTTTGATTTTATTGACATCGTTGTTAAGTGGTCCATGCTGTGGTATTTTGTCGTTGCACTTCAAAGAGATCACTTAAACATTGGCAGTAATATATTGGCAGGGCTGTGGAAGCTTTTTCTTCCTGGACTTCTGCTGATCAATTTTGAGTTTTTGTAGGTGGTGCTGTTTTGTTTGTCCTTACTCAATTTATTCTAAACAAACACACTGCTCTTCCTGCTGCTGGAAAGACATCACTTTCAATTCAACAGCAAATTTAAAAGCTCTCATCAGCTGGTGTCATGATTGTGTAACATTAATCAGTGATACAGTAGCAACATGTATTTATATGTAAAGTTTTTGTTCTCCTTCCTTCCTTCCATCTGTCACGTTCTTTCTAACTCAACTTCCATTTTTTGCTATTTTCCTCAACTTTTCCATTTAACATATCCTCCCCTCCTTCCTTTCTTTCTCTCTGCATTCCCCTCCCTTGCCTCCTCTTTCTCTCTCCTCCTTTCCATCTCCCTCCCTCCTCTTCTCCCTCTTCACCTCCTCTTTCCTTCTCTCGACTGCTTTTCTGTTTTGCTTTCATTTACTTCCTCCTTCTTCCTTCTCATCGCCCTCCTCCCCTCTTGATCACGCCATCATCTAGGGGAAGTGGAGCTCATTTAAGACTCTAATTCACAATTACATGGACAGGGGCTTAGGTTGACCCTGTAGACACAGTCATACACACTCACACACACACACACACATTCTCTCTCTCTCTCTCTCTCTCTCTCGCTAGTTTTCATTCAGACACACACACACCCTTGCCTGGGCACTGCTCCCCTGTGTGATTGTTATAGTGAAAGGTTAATTTGAGTGTAAGGAGCCCAAGGCGATGGCCAGGAACGAGAGGATAGAGAGAAAAAGGGAGAGGTAGAGAGTGAGAGACTGATAGAATATGAAAAGAGAGAGAGAGGGAGGAGGAGGAGGAGGAGGGAAGAGAGATAATTCAGTTCGGGGAGAGCACCCACTGTGAGAGATAGAGAGAGAGAGAGACAGAGAGATACAACAAGGGAGGGAGAGAGAGACTTGAGCGCTCGGAAGCGATATTTAATTAGCCTTGGGTGACTAGCTGACTTGCTAGAAAAAGGCCACTCTCCCCGCACTCATCTCTCCTGTCAAGTACCCTGTTAGTGAAACCTCCGCTGAGACAGATGGAAGGGGAGGAGGGAGGAAAGAGACAGCGAGAGAGCAACAGATGGAGAGAGGGAGGGCGAGCGACAGAGAGAGAGAGAGAGCGAGAGAGAAAACGATACACGCAGACGAAATAGAGAGACCGTGAAAGAAAGCGAGGAGAGAGAGAGAGAGAGAGGGGGAGGGAGAGAAATGCACCAGGAAACGGCATCAGGGTAAAGTCAAGGAATGTGGAAAGCAATTTAATTTGT